>VZTT01073223.1:0-12091 GCA_013400855.1 Buphagus erythrorhynchus
TAAATGAAATTGGACATTGAAAGCAAAATGGGGAAAAACCATGAATTCCATAAGAATTAAAAATTAAAAGGGAGGGCTGTACATTAGAGGGGAATCTCAGGTATCAGGTGTTCTGGGAAGTCTGGACCTCTCAAGTACCTCAGCAATGGGGAAAGAGAGAGGGAAATTGGGATAAAAAGGCAGGCTGCATCCTCGAGAAATTCGAGAGATCCCAGGGGAATGCCCCATGGCCTCTCCCTTTATTCCAATAAAGTAAAAGGACTCCCCTGTCTCCTTTTTGGACATAAAGCTCTGGTGTTTGTGGATTCATTTTCCTGACACCCATCACAACCCACAGCTCAGGGAATGTCTCGGGGAGCTGACAGGAGCAGGGGGTGATCCCATGGGGTGACTGCAAAGCTCTGGCAAGGCCCTATGGGTCTGGGATCATGCCAGCAAAAGGAAAAACCCATGGGGTTTTTTTTTTCCTTCCCATGGGGGAAGGATGNAAGGATGTGGGGCAGGAAAGGGTGAAAGGGCTGCAGGGGAAGGAGAGAGCAGCAAACTGAGACAAGGATCAAAGGTTCAGACATGGCCTCTGATTTTAAGGATAGTGTGCTGGTTTTGTATTAATTGAGTTTTGGTGAGGAGGGAATGAGTGTAGCTAAGTAATGTTCTTAGAGGAGCTGCTAACAGCTTCCTCTATGCCTAAGAAAACTAACTGTTGGCTGGCTTTAAAAATAAGAATGCTAATAACCTAATGAAAGAGATGGGCATGCTTCATGTCCATCTTTATCATCTGCTAATAAGCTAAGGAAAGAGACTGACTTCACAATTACATATTTCCATATGTAAAATATTTTACAAACACAGTAATTTTTTTACAAAAAAAATTTACAAATATACTATTTGTAAAAATTAAAAGCCACAAGAACTATTTTCTTATAAAAATGTCCCCATAGCATAACAAAAGAAACTCCTCTCCCTAAGTAAACTAAAGAAAGACTGTTCTAAAAGTAATAAACTGATTAAATTGTTTCTATAGGTTATCAGTGAGAAAGAAAAAATGATATAGGAAAAAGTGTTCTAAAAGTTTTACTCTAATTCTTATTATTCTTTTATCTCTGTTAATGAAGGGTTTATTTATACCCTTTAAAGTCTGAGCCTACTTTGCCTTCCTCCTAATCCTATCTCACAAAAAAAACAAATAAATAATTCTAATCAGTACACTAGCGATTTAGCCAACACTAAATCCACCACATAAATTGGTACATTAGCTGAAAAGTCTCAAATTAACAAACCAAAACCACTACAGACACAAAGCCTGACTGCAGCATGAGCAGCAGCAGGAGAGTGGGAGCTCCACACCCCACTGGAGTCAGGCCAGAGTCTCATCTGTCTATTACAGATTTATCTCCTCCCATCGTGGCTTTACACATCCCTGGGGTGTTCATCAGGCTGGTGAGGGCAGCTCCAATCCCCAGCAGAAAGGGAGATTAAGAGATGGCAGGAATGATACCCAGGAGAGCAAGGAGGAGTTCTGCAGAGCAGGCAATTCCCTGTGGGGCCAATCCCAAATGGAATTTCAGCACAGCTGACCCTGCTTTCCCTGGGACCCTCCAAAGGGAGCAATCCTTTCCCTGCTGCCACCCAGAAATAACAGGTCACTTCCTGGAGATCCTCTGTCTCCACATGATAAAGAATTCAATAGAAGAGCTGAAACACCCTTTGGAGGGTGCCAGGAGCTGTCTTTGAGTCCTGCTTATTAGAACTGTGGGTTTACAGCTCGTTAACATCTGCTCTCTAATCAGCATTCTGCAATCAAAAGCCTCAGGTATCCAAAATCCTCACCCATCTGTTACTACACTGAAAGAAGACAATTCTCAGTGGGAATCAAACAAGTACACACAGAAACCCAGCAGCCAAGAAAGGCTTTCCACCTCCTGTGAGTGATACAGAAGGCAGAAACTCAAACCCCAGTCACAAGAGGAATCCAGCCAGTGCCACTGCCTGCTCCAGCTGAACTCTGCTGCTTCCCAGGCACTCACACACCCCAGGGAACTTCCCACACACTCACACACTCTTTCCTCCTCATGACAAATTGAAAATGACCCTTTAAAAATAAAGGTGTCAAGCAGCAACTGCAGATTTGTTTCTGAGCGTGTTCACGGCAGCTCTGAGATGCTCCAGAGGGCAAAATGTCAGAAGAGTTTAAGGAAGGGATTTATGATTTCATTTGAGGCTGGTTTAGGTGTCAGACTGCTCTGCTGCACTGGTGCTCAGGGAAGGTCCTGGAAGGGGTGAGCATGGCTGGAGCAGTGCAGGATGAGGCTGGCAGGGAGATCCCTCTCACTGCACACCAGCAGAGCTGGGGCACAAACCTGGGCAAAGCCTGCTCCTAAGCTTTCCAAGGGGAAAAGCCTGGCTGAATTTCACCCAGGAGATGAAGCAGAGCATGGGTTTAGGGGAAAGCAACCCCGGGGAACAGCCCTTCCCCTGCCAGCCCCTTCTCCCCCACTCCAGGGAGTAGTGGCAAGTTTTAAAGAGCAAACAGCAGCCATCTCCTCTGCCTGGGTTTTGCCACAAGTCATGAGGTGCTGGGGAGTATTTCTGCTGTCAAAGGCTCACTTTATCTCGGGTATTTTGGGAGCCCTTGCCAGGCTGAGAGCAGGGCAGTGTGTGCCTGGCACTCACCTCGGTGGATCACGGAGAGCTTACTGTGGAGATGTTCCAGTGCTTTCACAATCTGAAATGACAAACCCAGAGTCAATCACAGCTGGCAGCATCACGAGGAGCAGGAAATGACAGCTGGCTTCACCCCCAGACCTGCCTGGAGGGCAGCAAAACCACATCCCCCATGAGTCCTGCACCCTGCCAGCAGCCTGGGGTGTTGGTGGGCACCCAGGGATCTTCCTGGGGGCTCCAGGACCCCAGTGAGAAGGGAAAGGAGCTGCAGGAGCCTCCCCACACCTCACACTGGGCCACCTCTCCACCATGTGTATGGATGGGCACATTCATGGCTTCTAAATAACATCACTTGAGCCCAGACATGTGAGGCCAGCTGTGGGAATGGCCACATGGGCTGGCACGTGGACCAGCCTCTTCCTGGTGCACATACAGCAGGGAGCTTGGCTCAGGTAGGACTTGGCTTAGAGGAGAAACCCCCTTGCCTCCCCTCCTCACCCTGTGCTACTCACAGAGACTGCGATTTTCCCCAGGATGTCCTCGGGAATCGTCAGGCCTTTGTCAATGACATGTTTGTAGAATTTGTCCAGTGAGGTATCCATCAGCTCCATGCAAATCCACACATCTCCCTGCAGAGTAAAGCAAGCAGATACCCATTAATTGGAACAAAGCACCTTCCTTCCTTCCCTCCTGCCTCGCCTTGCCTCTCCTCTCCTGCCCTTTTCCCTTCCCTTCCCTTCCCTTCCCTTCCCTTCCCTTCCCTTCCGTTTTTTAAAACCCATTCCCCAAAGCTGTCCTGGCCTTTCTTTTCCCAGCTCTGGAATTCAGTGCTGTTCACATTCCCTACCATTTAGGGTGTACTCTTCCCAAAGCAGAGCCACGGTGATTTAGGAGCCCAGAAAGTTATCAGGAACTGAGGCTCCCAATGCACAGCCAGGAAAAGTTCAGCTCTGCAGAGCTGTGCTAAAAGCTCTTCCATAAATCCTGCTTTTCAGAGCTTCCCACATGGCTGAAACCAAGCCAGGGCAATTGTAATGCTCTGGGACCAGGCTGTGAGCTGGTGGCTGTCCCACAGTGGGTGACAGGTCACTCCTCAGGCCAGGACTGAGCAAATCTCTGTGCCCAGGTGGAGATTAAACCCCTGGCACCTGGAGGAAGTGCAGAGTGGGAATTCAGTCCCACGAAGCCTCACCTCTCGGAAAAGTGCCCCGTAGAAGGTGACAGTGAAGGGACAATCCACTGTCCTCATGGAGATATCCAGGTCCATCAGCAGCCTCTTCTGCTCCTGGCTGTTCACCGTGGCTCGGATCCGCTGCAAGACACAGCAGGTCAGGGGGGCTGCCCCGGGGCCCTGGCCCCACAGCTGCACCCTTCCTGCACCCCTCGTGCCACCCCTTTGTCACCAGCTCTGTCACAGGCACAGCTCCAGCCCAGCACCCATGGCAGGAGCACCCAGGGGTCCCCTCACCACTCGTGGTTTTGCTCTTGCCTGCAAACACCACTCTTGATGCAAGAGCAAGAGGAAAGAAGTGGCTTGGGAGAGGAGAAATGATGCCTTAAGTTTTAGCTTTTATGTTTTCCAGATCCTGCCCTGCATTAGGATGTGACTCTGAGCTCCATACAAAGTGTTCCAAGCTCTCCTCCCAGCTCAGGCACACAAAACAATCCTTTTGCAGCCCCAGAACCAAGGACACCGCTGCAGCTCCAGCCCCAAAAAGTGCAACCAGCAGCGAATTGAGGAGAGAATCTGGGAGGGTGGGACTGCAGAACCTGGAGCTGGAACTGGACAATGAACCCCGAGATGGGAATGGACCCAAACTGATCCAAGTGTGAAACTCGTGACTCTGAGCCCATCCTGGGCTCCTGCACTGCCCGAGGTGAATCCTTTGATTTAATAAATAAATCCTTGCTTTATTCCTTTAACTCTGTCCAGCCTCTGTTCCAGCTCAGCCTCTCTCCAGGCACCAGAAAGGTGCAGGAAATCAAATTCCAGCCTGGTGGGAAGCTGGGAATTTTGGATCCAGTGGAACCTGTTACATCAGCAGGTTTGGGGCACGAGAGGCTCCAGCCCTGCACCAGAGCCCGTGGGCTCCCCATGGCTGTGGAAAAGGGGCATTTCCCAGTCTCCCAGAAGGAGACAGCCTTGATGTGAAATACCTGGAGACCCTTGGCTGCCAAACAGCACAACAGGGCAGGCACAGCTCACACACATCTTCCAGGCTCCTTGGCCAAAGCACCCTGAGGTCAGTACATACAGAATTAAAGTGCTCAGCGTCACAGAGAGCCTGAATGCTCCTGCCATGCCCAGCTGAAATCTTCCATCTCCCTTAGGAAGGGCTTTGGCAGTTTGGTGAACACCAAAGCAAACAAAAAGACCAAATGCAGAGCACAGAGGGCCTGGGAGCTGGCTCAGCCAGCACCCACAGCAAAATCTACCCACAACTGAGGAGCAAAGAGTTTGTTCAGAGCTCCCAGATCTTTTACTCTGAAAGGAAACTAAAATTCAGCCAAGCAAAAACTGGTCCTTCCCAAACTACAGTTTTTCCCATGACCATTTCCCTAATCTCCAAATTTATGAGTCTAAGCTGTTGTTATGAAAACTTTGCATGATAGTATCTACAAGCCTGCCATGAGTCAAGATCCCACTGCGGCAGGCAAAATGTGAAAATCCCACCAAAAACTTCCTGTTCCAAGGAGACTGAAAAGTCCCATGTGAAGAAGAGTCTCTTGTGCAATTCAATTTATTGTTCTTTATAATTATGAAGTGAACCTGAGGGGCTACAGGAGGAAAAGAAAATGTAAATTTATATGTATGTGGGGTGTGCATATATGCATATGTGAGCATTCTCCTCAAACCAGCAGCAGAGTTTAAAGGGAGAGGAGGGGAAATGGCATAAAAATGATGGTAAAAATAAAAACTGATGGTATAATAAATAATTGGCATATAATATGATATATTATATAATAAAATGATATATAATGATATAATAAAATAATATAATAAATGGTATAATAAAAAATGGTGGTTTGAATCCTAGGCAAACAGGAATATTGTGGGCAAAGTGAAAAACGTGACTGATGCACTACAACACCCCCCCTTTTCTTGGTTAAACAACCCAAAACACAAATAACCCAAATCTCCCTCGGGGCCTGTGTGGAAAGAGGATTTCATGAGGAAAGCAGCAGGTGTCAGGGAAGGAAGAAGGGGGATTCCAAGTGTGCCCAGCACCCCGGGAAGGACAGGACCCCCGGCCCACTCTACCTTCACTGCCATGATCTGCCCGCTGGGCACGTGCCGCATCTTCTCCACCACCCCGTACGCACCTCGTCCCAGCTCGGAGATGGGCTCCAGGTCATCGGCCTTCACCTCAAAGTTCTGGGGGATAAAAGCCATCAGTGGCCCCCTGGGGGTTTGCTCTGTGTCCCCAAGGTGCAGCCCTGCGTGGCACATCCTGTCCCCGGGCAGCCCCTGCCCAGCCCTGGGAGCTGCAGGGAGGATCAGCCACAGCACCGCGGTGACCACAGAGCCCTGAGGGGACCTGTGTGCCGGGGCTGTGCCACAAAACCACGGGCACAGCGTGGGCAAGGCTGGCAGGGACCGTGCTGGGGCCACCAGGGGCATCCTCCCTGGCCAGGCTGTGCAAGGAGCATCCTGAGCAGGGCAGGCACAGCAGGACCATCCCTGCCCTGGGGTGCTCTGCAGGACAGCCACCCACACCCAGGGGCAGGAAAACATGGATCACAGGATCACTGAGCCCTCTGAGCTGCCACCATGGAATGGTTTGTGCGGGAGGGACCTTAAAGATCCTCTCATTTCATCCTCCTGCCATGGCAGGGACACCTCCCACTGTCCCAGGTGGCTCCAAGCCCCAGTGTCCAACCTGGCCTGGGACACTCCCAGGGATCAGGGGCAGCCACAGCTTCTCTGTGCCAGGGCTACCCACCCTGACAGGCAACAATTCCCTCCTAATAACAATCCAACCCTACTCTTTTTCCTTTTGAATCTATTTCCCCATATCCTGTCACTCCATGCTCTGGTCTTGTCCCTCCCAGCCTCTCCATCCTCTGAGGGCTGGGTCAGAAAACACCACAGCAGCTTCTCCACAAGGAGTCACCTTCGACCTCACTTCATTTTCTTTTCTTTCCATCCTCCTCTTCCTCTAAACAATCATGGAAACATCTCCAGGTTTTTTAAAGCTTAATTCTCCAGACCTGCAGATGGGCCAAATACCAGCTGAATGTCCCGTTTTCAAATCAGAGAGAATTTATTTTGTCCATCATCATTTTCTCCTACCTTTACACAAGGGATGAATTTGGACCCTGTATCCCTGCCCTTCTCCTTTCTGCCATGATATTGTGCAGCCACTCTAATAATAATAATAATAATAATAATAATAATGATAATAATAATAATAATATTCCCTTGGAATTGTCCAGCCCAACCTCCCTGCCCCCTGCACAGAGCCCTGTGCAGCTCTGGAGCCCTCCCTCCTCCCTGGGAACTGCAGGGACAGGGCATTTGCTCAGAGCAGGCATTTTCTCTGTGCTGCATCATTTTGTGTCTCACACTGTTCCCACCTCCCAGCCCCTGCTCCAAGCAAATACAAAATCCAAAATGAAAGGAAAGCCTCCAAAATCAGGCATTTTAAACCACTATTGGATTAGCATTTCGCTGCACAAATTACCTCACTGACACCAATCTTTTGCACCTCATAAATTTATTGTCCAGCTTTAAAGTGCTTTTTTGAATTCTGCTCTGTGTTTTTCTCCTATCAAAATAACTGTCCTGGGGTTTGTCTTTTTTCCCTGATATTTTTTTTCATCCAGGTTTCCATGCTGTCAGAAGGATTTGCTTCCAGGGCAGGAACATCTACCCTGAGCTCTGCTCCTGAGAAATATTCTGGGTGAAGGCTTTAAACCAGCAAAGGAACTGCAGAGGAGAGTAAAACAACTCTGTTAGCAACCCCCCTTGCTTTATAATGGTTATTTCCAGGGGATTAGCTGCACCTTAGTGCAGCAAGGAAGGAATTTCCATGGTGGAAAATATGAAGGGAGCCCACGTGTCATGGGAGGCAAAGGGTGAGTGCTGGGGGCACGTTCAGCAGGGCAGTGCCAACCAGCAGCTCCAGCTGGCCACGGGGCCACCTGGGGTCCCACCCACACAGCCCTGGCTGCAGGAGCACCAACACCTCCATATTTATGGCTGGATGTGGCTCACAAGCCCCCAGAGCTCAGCAGCTCCCAGGCTGGATCTTCTCAGCTTTTATTCCTCCAGCAAGTGCTTTCTGTTTCAGGTAAAATGGGTTGCATTATTTATAATAGCTGGTATTTAATTATCTGCCCTTTTTTTGGGGGGGTGAAGTGAAGCAATCCTAGTCAGAGCTCTCTCAGTCTTACCTCCTCACCAATAGAGATGCAGGCTTTGGAATCCAGATCTCTGGGTGGCCTGCACGAAAGAAAAAGGGAAAAGGTTTGAAATATTCCCTACAAAGATCAGTTTTCCCTCAGTGAGTAAATCCAAGCCATCCCCTCACACCTTCAGGCCAGCAGCCCCTGAGCTCTGCAGGATCAACAGATCCACAAAGTCACTCCAAAAAGGGCTCAGGAAAAAAGTGACTGGAATTGGCATTTCTCACACCCAGCCTGTCCCTGCAGAACCCAGAGGGATTCACTGGGAAATCAAGGCAGGTGGCAAGCACCAAACCTCTGCCAGCCTGTATGAAAAACTGATTAAATGGGGAGGAACATCTAAACCTGCTATAAACCATCACCTCAGTCACACAGCACAGGTTAACAGGCTAAAAACACTCAATCCTCACAGAACCAAAGACAGCCAAGCAGGCTGGAGTTGCACAAAGTGCCCTAAAAAGAGAGGGATTCCTTCTGCTAGGCTGGGCAGGCAGGGAAAGGGCTGAGTTTTCATGCCTTGACCAAATGCCTGTTACTCAAACTGGTGGCCAAAGTGCCACACCAGTGGAAACTGGGGGCCCATTCTGGTTTTTCTCTCTTCCTGCATCATCAAGCAGCACATGAGACACAGATGGGTGAAGGGTGATGGGCTGAGACCCCCTGGGAAACACAAGGGTTGTGAAATTACCACAGAATCCCAGAATGGTTTGGGTTGGAAGGGACCTTAAAGCCAATTTAACTCCACTCCTGGCACAGGCAGGGACCCCCTCCACCAGCCCAGGGTGCTCAGAGCCACGTCCAGCCTGGCCTGGGGCACTGCAGGCACCAGCCAAGGCTGGAAGGCAGCTGGGGCTGCGTGGTTTGCTTCTCATTCTGCCCCAGTGTTTGCAGACTTACGTGGAGCTTGTCTGTGGTTGCTCAAATGCTTCTTTAGGGATTTTCAGCCCAGGGTTTCTCTTCTTGCCTGTGAAACAAGAAAGAGGCAGAGTTAAAGAAAGACACCCTTTTGTTGTTTGTTGTTGTTGTTGTTGTTATGATCTGTTTGGGGTTAATTTGCAAAACACAGCTTGTCTGTATTTGTTGACCTTATTTAACAGAAATGCCCAGCCAGGCTGGTGGGGCAGACTCAGGGCACTGAGTTCAAACATAAAATGCCTTTGTTCAGCAAGGTTTCATTTAAACCTTCAAGATCTGGCTGCCAACTTGGTCCAGAAAACAGGCAAGAGCTCTGGCAGAGGCAGGCCACGAGAACATGCAAAGGGAAAGGCATTTCTCCTCCTACCCACACAGGATCCCTTCAAACATTCCTCAGATTTAAAACCATTCCAGACACATAACTTCAGACCCTGGCAGGATGAAACATCTCCTTAAAATTGCATCTGAAAGTGGCAGATTCTGACTCTGTTTAACTGCATGTTTCATCTCCTGGTCGTTAAAGTTATGCAAACCCAGCAAAAATAAAGCAGAATTCAAGTTTGCAGGCTTCAGAGCCATTTGTTTCTATTTCACACTGACCAGCCAAGCTTTTCTGAGCTGGATGCAGCTCAAGATCTGAGGCAGCTCAGCTGCAGCTCTCCTGGAAAGGGGGTCCAAACCCACAGAGAAACACAAGAACCTTTTTGTGACTGCACAGATCCAGCCCAATTTCAGCATGGGGGCTCGAATTCATGGAGAAAATAACCTGGAAACATCAGTCATGTCACCAAACCCCAAGGTAAACATCTGGCTGCTTGGCTGGGTAATGAAATCCCTGGTCCATTCCCCCCCAAAAAAGGCACAAGCATCTAATTTAGGCATTCAGCATTTTTAATTTAACAATTTATATCAATCACTCTTTATTTTAAGCATGACTTTTATTCTCTACTCCCAACCCTCTCTCTCAAGCTTCACCTATACATATCTGAATTTGTTTTTCCTTTTGACACATCAATAGATGCCTGTGCATCCCAGTGCCAGAGGGGAGCTGGAACAAAGGGCAGGCACCCAGAATGGAAAATGACCTTTATGAATCAATTCATCATTTCAGATTAGCAAATTTTTTTTAGGGTTTTGGTTTTTGGATCTTTTTTTTCTGTTGTTGTTGTTGTTGGGGGATTTTTTGTTTTGTTTGGGTTTGGGTTTTTTTTAGGTTTGGAGTTTTGTTTTGGTTGAGGTTTTTTTTGGTTGTTTGTTTTTTTTTTCATTTTTAGTGGTTTTCTGATGGGTTTTTTAGTATTTTTTTCCTTGTCTGCTCCAAAACCTGGGATTTTTGCTCTCTCCTTTTGACAAAGTCATGCCAGGATGAGGCAGGCTGCAAGAACCCAGCTGGCACCTCGTGGAAACAGCATTTATTGGAAACCCCTGTGCACATTCACTGCTGGGATTAGAAATCAACAGAGCTGTGAATGTACATAGGGAGGAAAAATTGAAAAAAAAACAAAAAAAGCCAATTCTGTGCTCCCAGGAGCTCCCAAGCTCACACAGGAAAAGCAGCAAGGTCACAGAGAGCACAAAGAACAGCTCTGAGTTTTCCCAAAAAGTAAAAGCTGGTGTGTAAGGAAGCAAAAACCATTCTAAAAACCAGAGGAGGAATTCCTACAGAGAGCAGAGCTGCTCTTTGACCCTTTCCCTTCCAGTTTCTCAGCTGTACCCAGAAGGCAGAATGATGGATGCTCCAGGTTCCCTTTCCTGCCCAAGCTGTGCCAAGTGCACCTCAGACCTGTGGGATGTGAAAAGGGGAGAGCTCTTTGATATTGGCACAATATCCAAAAACAGGAATCTCAAAAACACAGGCCTGGCAGTGCAGGAAAACAAAATCCTTGTTCCTGGCAGTGCAGAAAAACAAAATCCTTGTTCCTCTGGCATCTTCCAGGCTGCCATCCCAGAGACCTCTGTGCCTCCTGTCTGCATCCCCAGGGAAACAAGACAGGCACAGGGAAAGCACCTTCAAACTGATTCTGCACATGGAGGAGAAGACACCAAACCCCACAAACTGCCTGTGGGGGAACTGCTTCTTTTAGGGCTGAGCTGTCCCTATGAACCCTCAGCAGCTGCCTCCTGACAAACCCCAAGGATCAGCCCTTCACTCTGCTGCAGCCACGCTGCCACAACCAAAACCCAGCAAGAAACAGGCACAGATTTGCTCTGTTATTCCCTTTTTTCCATTTTATCCTTCGTGGTTTTGCTTTCACCACCTCATGTGCTGTCCCTGAGCCTCAGGAACCTGCCCTGGGAGGGAGAAAATGAACCTGAAATGAGGGAGAAATGAAGTTGATTTGAACTGGACCCAGGACAGGTTGTGCAGTGTTGAATCTTATCATGGTTCATGAGTGGTGTCAGCAGAACCAGGGAGCAAAACACCAAACCCAAATAAACATTAAAAGCCTTTCCTCCTGGGGAAATTAAATCTGCACTTTGGGGAGTTTATTTTCCTTGTCTCTTCTTCACAGAACACAATATTTTGAAACTTTGCCATTTTTTTGAAGCACAATCTGTCCATGTGCTCGAGCTGCCAAGGCACAGGCAGAATTTAACATTCTTTGGGGTTTTCTTTTCAAGAAAGCAGAAAGCAACAACAGCAGCTTGAATAAGACATGGATTTCATGATGGCACGGGGAGGAGGGATGGGAAATGGGAATTGCCATGGCCAGGACTTGCACCCAAAGGTGCTGAGGAGGGATGTGCTGACTCAATGGTTACTTAATGAATCCTGGGCTGAAATCAGGTGATTTCATGGCTTTTAACTGGATCAGGCCAAATTTCTGAGCTCCCTTTGTTCCAACATGCAAAGCACTCCTCTCCCCAAGCCTCTGGGGCCCATGTCTGTGAGTGGTTTGCAGGAAGCACCAGCAATCCTGAGCATGGCATGCTCTGAAACCAGAAACAAGCAGCAGAACCAGCCCAGCAGGCTGCAGTGGATGCAGGAACCTGGATCCCCCTTCACCCCAATCCCCAGCTCCAGAATTCAACAGTCCAGCTCACACAGCACTGACTTTCTCCCCAAACACAAACATACTTAAAAGGCTTTTTTTTTTTTTTT
>VZTT01073224.1:243-26608 GCA_013400855.1 Buphagus erythrorhynchus
TTGCATTTTTCCTTGGCCAAGCATGTCAACAACTCTCCCCACCCCATCCCAAGTCCCCCAGAACACAATACACACAACTCTTTTCTGTTTGTTTTTCTTTCCTTTTCCTTTCCTCCTTCTTCCCTTCCCCTTTCCTTCTTCTTCCCCTTCTCTTCCCATTTCCTTCTCCTCCTTTCCCAACGAACCAATCCCACCCCATCTCTTCCCATCCCTTGGAGAAGACTTTTCCTAACACACACACACACAAATAGGAGAGGTCTTTCCCCAAAAATCCTTGCCATGGATTCCACCCCTCCATCGTGTCCCTCCCATCTGCTCTGGGGAGCAGATCCACATCCAAGGACATCGTGCATGCAGATCCTGAGTTTGATGTCACTTTGTCTTTCCTGGGAAGGAGAGAGGGAAAAGCTGTGTCCCAAGAGGTTGTCAAACATCCTGAATTTTCTGGCATGGGCTTGTCCCTCATGTGTTGGCACAGGAACTGCACCATGATCAGTCTGCTCCCAGAACTTTGTCCTCCCCTCGCCACAGGCCTGATGGGGAAGTGGAGTGGTTGCAGGGCAGTTGTCTGGAATGTATTTCCAGCCGGGAAAGGAGAAAACCAGCAAGGACTGAGCAGAAGGAAGGGACTGGACAGTCCCCCCAGTGATGCCCACCTGGCTCTGGGTGGGAGGAAGGACAACCTGCAGGTGCAGGGGGCTTGTGGGGTCAACCTGTGCTGGAGCTTGAGGAGGGAATGGGAATTATTGGGATGTTCTCTGGTGCACATTAGAGGAGGAAGTGACTGGGGTGCTGTCCTGCTGCTTTTCCCCTCAAGAATCCCCAGGAATGGGCTGGGAGTTGTGTGAATCATCCCAGGGCAGCCTCTCAAGCAACCTGTGCAGCATCACTGCTCCACATCCACCCAGCATCCTCAGAAAATGAGTGGAGGTGGACTGAGGATCCAGGATTATGCCTGGATCTCCACTTCCCCCCTGAGCCTGGGATGGGCAGGATTTTTAGTTTGACTCTTGATGGAAACATCTCCAACAGCACAACTCTCGATTTCTGTGCTGATACAACCAAAACCCAAAAGCACGAGGAGAGCTGAGCTTGCAGAGTCCCTGAAAAACCTGCTCCAAAAACAATGAAATTGTTATCCCAGCAAGGCATGAACCCAACCTCCCCCAGTGATGGGAACCAGCTCTTCCTCCTGCCCCATGAGGAAGAAGAGGAAAAGCCCTGGTGCTTCTCGGAAATAGAAATATTTCCTTTGGTTCTGTCCTGAATCCAACTTGGTCAGCACTGTCAGGCCTGTTCCTGCCAAGGTGGAGGCCCTGTTTTTATTGATGGCTGAAGTGCCCTCAATATTTTGCTCAGCTTAGATGGAAAAGCCACTTGGTTTGCCCAGGATGATGAGGACTATTAAAATGTAGGCTGCTGTTATTGATTATTAATGCCGAGCGCTTCCTAAAAGCCTCTCGATTGAAGCTGGTAGAACTAATCTTGTCTGAAGCGAGATTTGATTGATTTCCTTTGAAATCAGAAAAGAAAAATGCTGGAAACATCCATCTTCCTGTTATATTTTCCTTATGTAAAAGCCTGCCAATGTTGCAGATTTTTTAATGTCACAAACCAAAAACAAACCAAAAAAAAACATCGCCGCTTTTAGCTGCTCAGCTTTGATGAAACTCTCCATAAAAATGCCAAGGAACTGACAAAAGGAGCTCCCCAAAGCCCACACATCACTTCTGGCATTCCTGGTGGAGAGAAAACTCTCCATCCATTTCCCAGGCAGCTCTGCCGGGGCTCTCCCCTTTTCCTGGCAAGTATTTTCCACCCAAAATCAGATTATATGCTCCAAATTGGGGTCACCCTCAGTAACAGGATACCTCCCAAAAGTCAGTGGGATGAAAACTGCACAGCATTTTGCTGGATTGCCTTTCCCATATCCTTCATCCAAATGTTTCCCAGGCTGGGTAGATCCCTGCTCTGTATCTGGGATGGATCCCTGGGATGCTCCATAGCTCCAGCCTCCAGCTGCCTTTTGTTTCCTCCTCTCCTTCAGCAGGATGAGGCAGGAATGGCATCAGCTTGGAAATCAAGCAAGGAGCTTATTTTAGTTGCAGATGGAATTGTGGTAGAACTGTGAGGTCAAGGAAACCCTAATTCTGGGCTCATTTGTCCTCCTGTGTGAGTGGGGATTCACCTTTTCCCAGTTCACCAGCTGCAGGATGGAGAAAGGGGCACCTCAGAGAGGTGTGGGTTGTTTTTATTATTTAATCCCTGGCATAATGATCCAACAATTGAAGGGGTCCTACAGGGAAGCCAGAGAGGGACTTTTCATCAGGAAACGCAAAGACAGGACAAGAAGGCAGAGTTAGATAGGATATTGGGAAGGAATTATTCCATGTGAGAGTAGTGAGGCCTTGGCACACAGTGCCCAGAGAAGCTGTGGCTGCCCCTGGATCCCTGGAAGTGTCCAAGGCCAGGTTGGACAGAGCTTGGAGCAAGAAGCTGGGCTAGTGGAAGGTGTCCCTGCCCTGGGGGTGGAACTGGATGGGATTTAAATTCCTCCCAGCACAACCCAACCCACCCCATTCCACAATTCCCATTGAGTGTAGAATAAATGCTCTGAATTGGCTCATCCATAGGGTTTGCTGGTGCAAATCTCCCTGGGGCAGATCTCCCAGCCCAAAGCCAAGGGGCTGCAGGATCTGCAGGATCAGGGACGTGGCAGGAATTTATTGCACTTGGGATGAGTGGCTGTACCATCAGTCCCTGCAAATCCACACCAAGTTCCTGTAAATCCTGGGAATTGCCTTTTGTTACCTGATTGCCCCTAAACTTGATTAGCAGCATGACACACACACACACACACACACACACACACACACAGAAAAACTGAAAAAAAATTCAGAGGGAGAGAATTGCACTCGAAATGCACTGCCTGTCAGTGCCACGTCGCCTCCTGTAAACGCTGCCCTATTTTGAGGGTTTCTCTTTCAAAATTATTACAAAGACCTCAAAACGGCCCCATTTCCTCCAGCAGCTGCACAAGGCACCCGCAGATGAAATGTGTCAGCTTTGCCTGCTTGTTAAACCCTGTCACCGAGTGTTTTCCTCCTGTAAATTCCTTGAAGTTTCAGCAAATCCCCGGCGGATCAGCTTCCAAAGAAACCTGGTAACAGCATAAGAGAGGAGGGCACACGACACAGCGTGGATTTATTGGCAGAGTTCTTGGCTTGGATATACAGAGGGGTGATTTTTGGGGTGTTAATTTGGGAATTGCAAGAGCAGAGCAGGGTTTTCTCCCAGCCTGCCCCACCAAGGGCCATCAGGAGGGAATGGGTTGCCCAGAGAAGCTGTGGGTGCTCCATCCCTGCAGGTGGCCAGGTTGGATGGGCTTGGAGCCACCTGGGACAGTGGAAGGTGTCCCTGCACATGGCAGGGGGTTGGAAATGGATGATCTTGAAGATTCCATCCAACCCAAACCATCCTGGAATTCTCTGAACACAGATGGCCACAGAGAGTTTTGGTTGGTTCTTGTGACTAAGGCCAGCTCAAAAAAAGAATACAGAGGAAAATAAGGAAAGAATAACTCAGTGAATGAATTCAAAACCATTTTATCAGGGAGGCAGGGGAGCAGACTTCAGTCTCTCAATTGATTTAGCAGTCAGGAGGGGAGGAGAAATTAAATTTTTTTCATATTTTATTTCCATTTTCTAATCTTGGGGGACGATCTGGAAAAGTGAAATAATCAGGGAAGAGAAAATCTCCTAACACAGTAAGACTGACTGTCAGAAAAGAAATGATACAGCAGAGGTAAAATTCTCCACATACATTTTCTTTTTTTTTTCTTTTTTGTTCAGCTTTCAGCAGAAAGTACTCATAGAGGTGCTGTTCTCACTGCCCCTCTGGAGTGACACTGCTTATCCAAGAACAATTAACAGGTGATGTGCTCCTGCCTAAAAATTCCTGGCAGCAGGAGACTGCAATCTAAAAGGCTGTAACAGAACAGAAATCCATATGAGTGGCTCGAGGTTTTTGCAGGATTGATTGGAGCTGAGTAGCAGGCAGATGTTTTCCAGGGGAAATGTTGGCTGACAGCAGCCAATTCCCCCCACCTCGATTTATTGCTTTACAATTCTAATTTACCAACAGTTTATTCAATTTCTTTATCACGCAAATCCCTCCAATAAAAGACAGGATGGTTCATGCTTACACCCCATGGCACAACGAGGAACTGATGGTGGGTGCAGCCTCCAGCTCCTTTCAGGCAAAATAACGAGGTAACTCCTAACCCCAGGGGTCAGGATTGGGGAATCTGTGGGTCACCAGGTGTTTTTGGGATCTCTTACTCCAAAATCCACTCATTTTCCTCTTGAGGGAGAGCTGGACTCCATCACTCCATCACAGGCTAGCAGATGGCTCCAGCTGCTTGGGTCATTCCTATTTGAGTTTCCAGAGGTCAGCAACTTTCAGGGAGTTGTGCAGAGCCAGAAGGTTCCCCTTGATTCCCCTTTTCTCCAGGCTGAGCCCCTTTCCCAGCTCCCTCAGCTGTTCCTGCTACTCCAGACCCTTCCCCAGCTCTGTTCCCTTCCCTGGACACTCTTCAGCCCCTCAATGGCTTTCCTGTCATGAGGGGCTCAAAAACTGTCCCCAAGCAGCATTGTCCACTCCAGCTTTGTTCTCAGGGCACATCCAGACACATATTCCCAAAAGCAAGATTATTTCTTGGTCTCCCAGGGCCATCTTAGCTGCAGGTTGTATTTCTTCACCAACAAATGAGAGAAGGCTGTTGTGCTTCCCACTTCCCATTAAACACTGCTAGGAGTTATTCCTTCCATCTGGAATCAGTCCTGTGGCACATGGGTGAGCATCACCCACCCCACTCCTGGGCACCTCCTTGGGAAGGGTGACACTCTGGAGCAAGTTATGTGCCATGGCTGGAAACTGTTGCATGTTCTCTGTACAGAATAGTTCTGGTGAAGAAACGAAATTCCTAAAGCATTTTTTATTCTTGAGAATGAAGCTTTTAAAAGCATTTTTATTCCCCAGAAGACCATGCAGAGTTCAGACTGCACTCAGCACTTCATTGACACCTGGTGTTATGGATTCCCCATCCCTGCAAGTGTCCAAGGCCAGGCTGGCCGGCGCTTGGAGCAACCTGGGCTGGTGGAAGGTGTCCCTGCTCATGGCAGGGGGTGGAATGGGATGGTCTTTAAGGTCCTTCCAACCCAAACCACTCTGAGATTCCACGCATGGTGCGATTGCAAGAAAGCGGGGAACAAATCGGGATGTTTAGTCAAGAGATCACGTGCCTGGGGAGATTTTGATTTGGTGAATTAATTTCCTGTCCAAAATCCTCTCACAGCTGATCAGGAGTGAGCAGCACCCATCCCTAACCCCTGCCAACTCCTCCTCCCCGCAGGTACCTGGGCATCACGCGCCCGCTGACCTACCCCGTGCGGCAGAACGGGAAGCTGATGGCCAAGATGGTTTTCATCGTGTGGCTCCTGTCGGCCTCCATCACCCTCCCTCCGCTCTTCGGCTGGGCCCAGAACGTGACGGTGCAGCGGGTGTGCCTCATCAGCCAGGATTTTGGCTACACCGTCTACTCCACGGGCGTGGCCTTCTACATCCCCATGGCCGTCATGCTGGTGATGTACAGCCGCATCTACAAGGCGGCCAAGGTCAGCGCCGAGAAGCACCGCTTCATGAACCTCCCCAAGCACCTGGAGGAGGACGAGGGCGTCTACTGCCTGGAGGCCTCCTCCGGCCGCGCCCACCACGGCTCCCGCCGCACCAAGGCCGCCGAGGAGTGCGCCACGCTCTCCAAGCTGCTCCGCCAAGACCGCAAGAACATTTCCATCTTCAAGAGGGAGCAGAAAGCAGCCAGGACCCTCGGTATCATCGTGGGGGCCTTCACCTTCTGCTGGCTGCCCTTCTTCCTGATGTCCACGGCGCGGCCGTTCATCTGCGGCATCCGCTGCAGCTGCATGCCGCTGAGGCTGGAGAGGACCCTGCTCTGGTTGGGTTACACCAATTCCCTCATCAACCCCCTCATCTACGCCTTCTTCAACAGGGATTTGAGGACTACCTTCTGGAACCTGCTGCGCTGCAGGTACAGGAACATCAACAGGAGGCTCTCGGCCGCCAGCATGCACGAGGCGCTGAAAGCCACGGAGAGGCACGAGTGCATCCTGTAGTGCCTGATCCTGGCTCCTGCCTCTCCGTGCTGGGCTCCTCGCTTCCCTGGGCTCCCAGGGGCTGGCAGGAGCCGGGCAGACATTGTCACTGAGAGTGACGGCCGCGGTTTTCCTCACCCTGGGAACAAGTGGAGGGAACTTTGGGAACAGCCCTTCCTTCTCACTCTGCTCCAGGTGGGAGAAAGACCTGAGGGGTTCAAGGTCTACCAATGACTGTGGGCAAGTCACACCACCTTTCTGTGCCTCAGTTTATCCATCTGTTATCCAAGTTTAAAAATTAAAAAAAAAAAAAAAGGAAGAGAAACCCGCCCAGCCGACCAACCAAATGAAAACAAACCCCTAAAAAACTTGATAAAACTGCGGCTCTCCACCTTCAAAAAGGGCTCTAAGGTCTGTGGAGGGCACACAAAACCCTGTGTAAAGACGACACTGGCTGCACTTCTCTGTGGAATCTGACAGCAGCTCCGTTGTACATCCAAGCCCCTGTGCCACCCCAGCTTATCCGAACCCTTTTCCCCGATGTAATTGCATTTCACACCCTGAGCTCATGTCCAGGTTTGCACGTCAGAGCAGAAATACCAATGACCCCGTTTCCCCCCACACTGTAGCACTGCAGCACTTGAAGGAGACGAATTTGCAGGATGAAACACAAACCAACACGGAGTTTCCTTTGTGGTTGGATAGGGAAGTTTGATGCCTCCTCTTCATCAGGGCAATGATCAGAGAGCAAAGCCAGTTGTGTTTATTGGGTTGTACTGTAATTCATTCCCAGACAAGTGACGTGTGTTCATCATTTGTGGCTAATTGACTCCATAAAAGCACGCTTTGGTTGACAACAGAAAAAAGCATATAATTTCCCTGACAGCTTTACGGTGTTTCAGTATGATGTCCAGCAAGCTTGAAAAAATACACTGAATGATGTTATCTTTTTCTTTAAAAAAAGAAAAAAAAAACCAAAAAAAGGTTTGGTTTCCTCATTTTGGTGTAGAGTCTTTGATCTCTCCGACCTCAAAGAGTCTCTTAACTTTCTTTGTGGTGGTGGGGACTTGTTTTCCCGTGGTTGTCTTTCCTCATGATCAGCATTGTCGTATCAAACTTGCAGCCCCACAAACCTTTGCCCGTTTGATCATAGAATCATAAAATCCCAGCATGGTTTGGGTTGGAAGGAACCTTAAAAAATCATCTTAAAAGCCATGGGCAGGGACACCTTCCACTGGCCCAGGTTGCTCCAACCTGGCTTTGGACAATTCCAGGGTAGTTGATGTCTGCTCCAGTTCTTGTTCAACATCTCTGGGTTTTTTTTGTCAAAGCCAGACTGCTCAGAGGCTCAGGGAAAGTTGTTTGCAGTCCTCTTTTTACTCCAGATTTGCTTTATCTGGCATGAGTGGTGTAGTCCCAGCTCTGGCACCACCAGGAACTCTGAAGCCTTCATCCATATCCGAGCTGGGTGTTGGATATCCTGGCAGGGTTTGGCTTCAAAGCAATCAATATTTCTCCTGTGGTGTGCTTTGTGTTCTCATTTGGCCTCTTCTCAGCTGCCATTTCTATCCTGTCTCATTTTAGACCTGCCTTTCTTCTAGAGAAATGAGATTTCCAGTTTGGACTGGTGGGTCACAGCAGGGAAAGCTGAGCCCACTGGGGATGTCCCCAGGGACTGTGAGGTTGGACACAGATGTGCCCAGATGTTCTCTGAGCTCGTGTTCCTCACAGATGGAGTCAGAATTGCCCAGAGGAGCAGGGGAGGTTGTAGCTGCTGTCTCCAGAGGGAGATGTGTTAAGGCAGAGCAGAGATTTGAAGGAGAACCTAATCAGGAATGATCCTAAAGGATTTAACTGGAGTCCCCCACACACCATGTCTGTAGGGCACACTCTGGCTGCCCTGCTCAGGACCTGCTTCACAAAACCAACCCCTTTTTCTCCCAGAAAACACTCCAGGCCAGCATCTCCTCTGCCACAACATCTCAGCAGCAGCTGTCACTGCTTCTGTCCTGCCGTGGGGACAGAAGCTCCTGCAGGCTCTGATTTCCTCCCTGGGCTCCTGAGCTCCTTCCCTGCCCTTCTGACAGAGCTGTCTGCAGGAGCACTGACCAGCTGCTAACCCAGGCTGGCTTGGCAGGGTGCAGAGCCCCAAGACAGCTCATTTCACATCCAGCAGTAACAGAATCTGCTAGTGCAGCTCAGCTGTATTTATTGCTGTGCCTAAGGTCAACACTTTACTTATTTTCTCTGTTAGAGGTTTTTAAACTGCCTTTAAAATACCATAATTTTGTTTAATTCCTCTTAACGTCCTTATTCTGATGGCATTTCTGTCACTCCTTGAAAGTATTCTGCAACAGAGCTATGAAGCAGTGTTTCACTTTTTAAATGAAATCATACAAATAACTGGTTTTTCTGGTTTGAGGGTTCCTCCAGAATTAAAAGAGTAAGGGAAAGAATAGGATTCTGGAGGATCCAAACCCCAAACTTCTTCTAAGCAATGTATTGAGCAAAATGGTTTATTTGTCTCCAAAAAAAAAAACCAATCAGTGTTTACCTTGACTTGGAATTGAATGTTCTGTTGCACTCGAAGCTTACCTGATAAATGCTTCTACAGCTTAAAATGAAAATATGAAGGAAAAAATTTAAAAGGAAAGCTTTCTTCCCAGAAACAATTCCAGAAGTTTGCATCCAAAAATATTTAAAGGCAACAGCTCCACTAAAACAAAGCATTTTGCTCCAAAAAATAATGAGATAGGTTGCTTTTCCCAGCAGTGATTGACTCAGGCTTTGAGACATCAGCCTAAACTCTGGCTTTTTAACTCCCCAAGATTAAATTGTGTTTGGGTTAAATAAAATAATGTGCATCCAAAGCCACCAGGGCCTTTTCCACACACGAGTGAGCACCAAGCATTTAGTTAAGCCAGTCAAGATCCTTGTAGATGAGCCACTAAATCATGCTGAAAATACTCCGTGGGGTTTTGTTTTGTTTTGTTTTCTAATCAGACAGGAATCAATGCTTTTGGCATCTGAAAAAAAAAAAAAACAAAAAAAACCCCTGGCTTAAAAATAAATCTGAGCTATTTTGAAACTGATTTTAGTGCACATACACGTGTGCCTAAGCAAACTATGAAGAGAAATTAGCTCTGAAAGAGTCCATATTTAGGCAAAAAAATTGAGCTTGGGGAGAAAATCACCAATTTAGGAGGATGAGAGAAACTTCTGTGGACAATGAGAGATTCCCAGCAGGCCAACAGCAAGACAGTGGAAAAGAATGAGGAGCCTCGGGCAGAGAAAATTGAACTAATTCAGGCATTAAATGAGTAGGTCTCCAGTCAGATTTTTATTCCATTCCCTGTGCAGGGGAAATACAGGAATGCAGCCAGGGAGATCTGGGGAGAAAAGGCATTTTTGAGAAACCCTCCACGGGGGTTTGTAGGGTTTTGGTAATGGCTCTGAGCAAAGCCAGGCAAGGGAGGTAAAGCCCAAGCAGTAAAATCCTGTGTTTGTCCCCAAAAATCCTGAACCTCCCCACTCTGAGCTCAGCACTTCATGGACTGACAGGCAGAGCTGGAGATTGTAATGGGGTGGTGTTTTGTACCACTTGATTAGTGGTTTGTTTGGAGGGTTTTTTTGGTCTTTATTTAGAGCTAGGATTAAAAAAACACATGAAGGAAATGAATTTTCTCATGTTCGGGCTTGGTTGTTTATAAAATCTTATTTAAAGTATAGAAAGTTCAGTAATACTAGAAATGAGCAAAATGGAGATTAATCCAGCTAGCTACAAGGTCTTTTAAAGCTAAACAGTCCAATAGAGAATTAACACCTATATTATTTATACTTTTGACCCAATAACCAAACTCCTGTGACCCCCAGTGCAGCACTGACTGTCCAACCAGAAACTACAACCTGAAACCATGAAGGAGAAAAAAAAAAGGTAAGGAAAAGAGACACCACCCAAAATCCTCAATCTTGTCCCATACCTATCACTATATTGTAAAAACCTCAAATTCCAAACCCTTCACCATGTGAAATCACACACTTCTATTTAACTACACACCTGTGATTTTAACTCCATCACTCAAATTTGGAAGCCTTCTCCAAGGCCTCAGGTCAAAAGCAGTGTTCTCCTGGGGGTCAGTGCCAGAAAGCACAGAGAGCTCAAAAATCCCAGATTCCTGGGATCCAACAGAGATTTGCAGGAGCAGCTCAGCAAACCCACCCTGTTCCTCATCCCCACGGGATTCCTGCCACCCCCTCCATCTCCTGGGGACCAAGGAATCTCAACCACAATCTCAGTCTCTGACTGGAGTGCTGGATTCTGACAGAGCCAGATCAACAAAAATTTTCTGCAAAAACAATTGTGGAATCCTTCCTTGTCCCACCAATTAAAGGTTCAGCAAATTGCTGAGCCAGGAGCACTCTTGGAATGTTTAATAACCTCCAACACCTGCTCTCCTTCCCCTCTATTTAATTTTTTTTCCCCACTCTGTCATCCTGAGGTAACAAGTTTCACAATTTAATCACTTTTTAGGTGAAGAGGTGTCTCCCTTTCCTTTTTTAAGCCACCCACCTGCTGAGCTCTTTAGGCTCTGGCTGATCCCTGCCTCAAGAGGGAGAATGAGTGATCACCCCTGCTCCCCTTCTCCAGCCCAGCTGAGATCTTCCAGCCCTTTACCATGTTCTTCCTTTTGAAATAAAAATCTATTCAACCCATAATTCCTTTTCCAACAGTAGGAGATACTTTGGGAAAAATATTAGGGCCAGGACAGGCTGGATCATGTGCCTTCCCACCCTTCACCATGTTCAAGGCATCAAACCATATTTAGTCCAGGAAATTCTCTGTTTATCCATGTTTTCTGTGCAAGGTTCAGTGTAACCCCCTGTTTTTCCACAGGGAATGTCCAATTTTTAATCTGGGAGTGGATAACCTCAAATTAGAGCCCTGGATGAGCAGGACCTGGTGCCCAGGGCGCTGCTGAGCTTGGCAAGCAGAAGGCTGATGGTGGCAACTGAGGGGGATTTTAGCCAAATTCAAACCTCAGCTTCAGGAACCTGACCTGCTTCTGAACCTGACTCTGCTTGGAGCATGGCACAGATTCAGAAGCCTCCAGGCTGCCCTTCCAACTTCAGTATTTTAGGATTTGGATGATTTGTCTAATTTCCCACTTGATTTATCATCCAGGTTTTTTTTGCCAGATGATTTACAGATCTCTGACCTGCCACGTGAAAAAGTTCCTGCTATTTTGAGTCTTGTGTCAATAAAACTGAAAGGCAGCCATGAGACACTTTCCACCTGAAAGAAATGGGTTTTATTCTTTATTTAATTGCCATTTAATCTGGAAATGTTTCATGTTCACTATGCAAGATCTTTAGTAGCCTGGCCATTCCTTTTCCCTATCTTCTACATTACTCTGAGATGGAGCTTAAGCAAAACCCCAACAGCACCAGATGAATGGGAAGGTCACTGCTTTAAATCATCATATTAAGGTAAAAAGTGGATATTTCATAGGATCACAGAATGATTTAGGCTGGAAGGACCTTAAAGATCACCCAGTTCCACCCCCTGCCACAGGCAGGGACACCTTCCATTGGAGCAGGTTGTTCCAGCCTGGCCTTGAGCACTTCCAAGGAATTTTTCCAGCCCTTCTCAGCACTGGCACACAGGGAAGGAAGCAGACAGCTCTGCTCTGGCAATTCCACTTTCTTTTTTTAATGACAAAATCTTCCATGTAGAACACATAATTTCAGAAGAAAGCAGGAGTTGAAAGATGGTATTATAGAAATGCTTTAATCTGTGAGGAGCTGGAAATGTGGAACTGGGGGAGCTTTGAGGTCCCTTCCCACCCAAACCATTCTGGGATTCCACATCCAGCCTGAGGGAGGATGACACAAACACAGGTGAGCTCCACATCTTGTGAATGCTGGACAAAAACATCACCTGGTGTTGGATTTTTTGATGGGATGGGGCTGCAGGTAGGGTGGTCTTAGAGCTTTTATTTCAGGGCATCAGCCTCATTACAGGGTGAGACATGGGAGATGGTGAAAGCTTGCATCATAACATCAACACCCAAAATTCTCTTTTTTTTACAAGGTCTTTTTAAAAGATTTTTTAGCCAATAGGATACTGTTAAAAGCTGACAGGTATTTGCTTAAGCCAATTACTAAAGTTATACCTTGCTTTTAACAATGCTTGCCTGTTGTTAGTCTAAAAACAATGGATAAAGCTTCATTATTAAACTTACATCTTTCTATGATCTTGCTTAACATATTTTCTAAGGCCTATCTCTACACAGCTTAAAAACACAGCCTTACTGTTTCTTGTCCTTGCATATCTGTACTCTTGCATTCTTCTATTCTAAGCTTTGCTTTCACACATCTTTGGAGAGTTTTCTACCTTTTCTATTTCCCACAACCTCGGTGGGCAGGAAAGCCCATCCTGGAGCAGAGTCAGGAGATGTTCACACCACCACACCTAGAGAAGCTCCCAGGATTTCTGTGCTAACTCTGCTGTGTTCCAGCATCCGAGTGCTGAATCCAAACCCTGAGTCCCTCCAAGTGGGGCAGATTATTTATTCATTATTTTTATACCTTTTTTTTTTTCTGTTTGTTTCCCAAGCTCCATGCTAATTGCTCTTAATTTAAATTACCTATCTTATTTCTATTGCCATTGTGTAGATTCTGGCTTTATGCTGACAAGGTCTTGAAGTCTCAAAGTGTCTTTTCACCCTTCTCCCAACATTTTTCCACCACTAATCCCAGACTATTTCCAGGCCTGGATCAGGGCAGCCAACAGCACCGGGTGTTTTCCTGCCTCTCCCACTAAAAGCAGGGACCTTGGACAGCAGCAGCACAGCTCTGCTGCTGCACCACTTGGCAAAGAACTGCTCTAACAATTAAAAAAAGCAAAATCTTTACAGGCTGCAGCATGTGCTGTGCTAGGGGGCAGCTGAAAACTCCCAGCACTCGCTCGAGACAATTAACTCCTTGTGGGTGATGAGAAAATCTGAGAGCCCTATTTGGAGCCACTTTTCCAGCTTCTTTTCCTCTCTCACCTTCACCTCTGAGCATGGTCAGGGGTCTGTTAACACAGCAGTTAGGAGAAGAGGGAGGCAGAGAGTGGCCAAGTGCCAGACACGTGGTGGTGACAGTGTGTGACAGTGTGTGACAACGCAGCCCTGAGCTGTAAACCGTGAGTGTGGCTCAGGAGGGCTCTGCTCAGAGCCTGGGACCTGCCTGCTCTGCCCAGTGCAGACAATCTGAATGTCTTTGTCTCCCAGGACAGCTTTGGGCAGGGGGTGAACGTGGCCAGACAAACTGCAGCCACCCCTGGGGAGCTGGAGCCACACAGGAAGGGGGATACAAAGATATTGGAGTGGCCAAAGGAGGGCTCTGAAATAATGGTGAATGGTGAAATGGTGAAATGGTGAATGGTTTAAAGGGGAGGCCATACCAGGGGTGGCTGAGGTCTCTTGGTTGTTTTAGCCTGGAGAAGAGGAGATAAGGGGACACTCCCTGGTGTCTGCAGCTCCTCCTGAGCTCTGATCTCTGCTCCCTGTGACAGGGACAGGATCCAAGGGAATGGCTGGAGCTGGGCCAGGGGGATTTATTTTGGATATCAGGGTAAGGTTTATTCCCCCAGAGAGTGCTGGGCACTGCCCAGGCTCCCCAGGGAATGGGCACAGCCCTGAGGCTGCCAGAGCTCCAGGAGGGTTTGGACAGCACTCCAGGGATGCTCAGGGTGGGATTGTTGGGATTGTCCAGTTCAGGGACAGGGGCTGGATCAACGATCCTGGTGGGTCCCTTCCAGCTCAGGACATTCTGTGGTAAATCAGAAGCAAAAAGAGGTCATGAGTGTGGTCCTAGGTGGTTTTCTGTGGTTTCCACCAGCCTTTTAACTTCACGTTTCCATGCTCATTCCCATCCCAGGTCTCCTTAAATTTAAATTTAAACCCTCAGGTAGGGGTGGCATGGGAGAGTGTACGACCTGTAAATTTGGGAATTAACATTCCAGGATCTTTTATAGAGAGCTTTGGGAGGGTTTTATCATTTCTTCTTAAAGGCTGAAGGGGAAATATTCCCGTGCTTTTTCCAAGCATCACATTTCTATAGCATTGTCAAGCAAAGTCTGGGCTACATATGGAAACGGAGGCAGCTCAAAAGAAACTGTTCTGGTTGACTCTCCTTGGAGACATTAATCAGAGTTTTGTGCTGTCACTTCTCAAGAGCCACTTCTCTGCTGTATCTTCAAGAGACATCAAAATGCCAACAGCCCCGAGCAAGAACAGATCCTGAGTGGAAACACAGGGATGTTTCACAAATCTTCTTCCTGGGATGCAGCCTGAAGGCTCAGCACCCTGGGGACCACCCAGGCTCACCCAGCCCTGCCCCCTGGGAAAACAGTCCCTGGGGAAACACCTCAAACAGCTCCTGGGATAAGATTTGGAGCTGTCTTGGCTCTCAGAGCCAGGTCAGGACACAGCATCCTCCTGGTGTGGTGGAAAAGTGTTGGCAGAGAGTGGAAAGACCCTTTGAGACTTTGGAGACTTCAGGACCTTGTCAGCACAAAGCCAGGGCTCTAGCATCTGCACAGTGGCAGTAGAAATAAGTAATTTAATAATAAAAAAAAGCATTTTCCTCCTGGGCACCCAATACAGTTCTGGAAATTGGTCCTAATCAGAAAATCTCTGGCACCATCAGATTTTAGCCCCAAAACCCTTCAACAGTTTTTTTTCCCCACTAGTTCACAATGCCAGGTTGTTTTGTAACAGGCAAACACCCCACAATACATTTCTGAGAAAGGATCCAGGGTTGTGTCTGTGGTTAGAAAAATGATGGCAGGAGTAATAGAGATGTAAGAGAGAAAGCAAAAATATCCCTGTGCAAAAAAGCTGCCAGAACCAAAGATCAGGGGAAGAAAAATCCAGCAATTCCAGATGTACTTTTGAAATCAGAGTAATGTAGAGCCTTTCAACCTCTACTTTTTGCCTTTTTTTTTTTAATACAGCACATCCTTCTTATCAAAATCACTGATATATTTTTAAAAAAGCCTTAAGGGAAATACATCAGCAAAGATGAGCTACCAGAGCCTAGAAAAGAATAAATCTGTTCAACCATCAGCAAACCAATACATCAACACCATCCCATTTTTAGGTTTAAATTCTATTATCCAGTGTCCTAAACCCTCAAAAAGAGCTGCAATTGAAACAGAAACTCCAATAATATTTTGTAATGAGTGAAAAGGTCAGACTTAGAGGTGAGCAAGTCTTGGGTGCAGCCACTGCTTTATGTGGTTGCCACCCAAAACAGGGAAAATTTATATATTTGGGAGTAAATATTCCCAAAGCAGGGGATATTTCAGGCATGTCAGGCCTGGAGAAATATTATTCTGGCAGCCTCCTCATACAGGAATTGGTGTTAATTGGTGAAAATTAAGTTTTCTCCTGCCACAACTCTCAGCCCAACTTTCTGCTCCTGGATTGAGGAATTTGGGAATGGGGTTCAGGCCATCCCAGTGGGCTCTGCCAGCACAGCACAGGTTTTTGGGGAGTGAAAAAGGAGCTAAAAGGCCTGAGCTGCTGTCCTGTGGAGTGGTCACATCCCAGCACAGCAGAGTCATCTCCCACAGCCCATTGCCAGGGGAGAGCTTCAGGATCTGAATCTGTGAGGGATGGTATTTAGACATCAAAGGCCAGAAGTTTCCTTGAATTTCTCACAGGCAACACCTCAAAAGGATTTGGACCTGGCTGGGTAGGAAATGAGCTTCTTCTGCCTTTCACAGCCCCTGCCAGCCATGCATTCCCAAATCCTTGGACACACAGCTCATCTCCACTCACTCATCCCACTTCCAGAGCCACCAAAACACTTCGCCAGAATTCACAATTCTCCATGGACCACGGGAACAGGTGGAAATGTTTCATTTTAGATTTCTGCTGATGCTTAGGGAAACAGCACAATGCTCCCGTTGCAGTTGCTGGGGAGAAAAAGTTGGGAAGTTATTTCCTTGACAAACAGAGATATCTGGTAGGGATGAGATTAATTTCACCCTAAACAACCTGTTTCTTTCGGGCATAATAATAATAATAATAGTAATAATAAATAATAATAAAAATAATAAAGGGAGCCCTGAAGGATTTGCTTAGAGGAGATGGCAGTGCTGGAGGTACCTGAATTTGATCTGAACCCTCTCCTGAGTAAAACTCTGCCACAGCTGGAGCTGTAAGTGTTTCTTGGAAAGCTGAATCCAAATATTTGGCACGATTGCCAAGGGCTTTGACCCAGAAATCCCACACTGATAAGGATTGCTGTAGTCTGTGTGAGTGACACCATTAAAATAGACCCCCAGAATGGGTTAGAAAACTTGCAATTCCTGACACAGAAAAGCAGGGGGAAATAATGAGCAGGAGGAGGCTCTGAGGGCTGGAGCCTCTCTGTTCTGGAGACAGGTTGAGAGAATTCAGCCTGGAGAAGAGAAGGCTCCAGGGAGAGCTCAGAGCCCCTTCCAGAGCCTAAAGGGGCTCCAGGAGAGCTGGAGAGGGACTGGGGACAAGGGATGGAGGGACAGGACACAGGGAATGGCTCCCACTGCCAGAGGGCAGGGTTAGGTGGGATTTTGGGAAGGAATTCCTCCCTGTGAGGGTGGTGAGGCCCTGGCACAGGGTGCCCAGAGAAGCTGTGGCTGCCCCTGGATCCCTGGAAGTGTCCAAGGCCAGGTTGGATGGGGCTTGGAACACCCTGGGATTGTGGGAGGTGTCCCTGCCATGGCAGGGGGGTGGAATGAGATGGGATTTAAGGTCCCTTCCAACCCAAATCAGATAATATGGGTCTGCAATTTGAGGGGAAAACTTTAAGTGTTTTGTTGGGAGCTCTCCAAGGGTCAGAGCTGGGATGAAGCCAGTGCAGGAGATCCCAGGGTCCATCCTGCCCCAGCTGGGGCTCCTGGGGATGGCAGGACATCAACTTGGTTTTCCACTCCTCTGCCCACCCCCTTGGGCTGAAGTGGCCCTTTAGAGAAGTCTCCTGGTTTTAACTGGAGTGTGACAAGAGCACAGATGCTCTGCTGGACGTGGAAAAGTCCCCAGAGGGGCTGGGGGAACCTCAGCCTTCCTTCAGCTGACCCAAAAGAAACATCTCCTCATCTTTTCAGGCTCATCACTGGCAAATTTAGCTTACTCAGCCTCACTCATGTGACAAATCAAGGTCAAGGTTGACCTGGGAGGATCCAAGAACCTCAAGCAAGGTCATGAGGAGAGATCCTTGTTTTAATTCAGGGATTAAAATAAAAATACAAGCTTGCAACATCTCGCACGCCACCAGGACTAAGTCAGTGTCACTTCAAAAATATCACAGCTTTTGGAAGGCTGAGAAGACATTTTTTGGGATTTAACCAGGAAACATCTCTCTGACTGACACGATGCCACCAGCTGATGGGAAGTTCAGTTCTCTCCCCACCCCCCAGTGTCCTATAAAAATAAATGATGGAGAAAAAACAGGAAAAAAAATAAAAAAGAAGAGAGCATAGTGAGAAACCTCTTGGCTGTCAAAACATCCATCAGCAAAATGAAACACAATGTGGACACCTCACACTTAGCACTTTTGTTCTTTACTGCCAGAACCAAGGCAGAAATGTTCCAGTTTAGGATCTGGACAATAAATCAAACAGCCAGCCTTGGGAAACTTCTTCTGAGCACTGAGAAAAGTTACCTTGATACCTACAGAGCTGAGACCCACTTACATCCCTCCAAAGCTTTTATTAAGGCTTTTCTTTGCACTTGTGCTATTTTTTTCCCCACCTCACAATATCTCACGGCAGGTGGGAAGGAGAAAAAATAGTCTGCAGCCTGGTAATTAGCTAGGTTTGGTTTTAACTCCACAAATTACAGCGAGATGTGACTGTCTCAGGTACTTCTACTGCCCCAGTCAGTGTCACAGCTCGCTGCTCTTCCCTCCCTGGTGTGCCCAGTCCCTTTTCCCCCTGCCAGGTGTGCAGTGCCATTGTCTGCATTCCAGAGGGAGGACTGGAGGGACCCCACAGACACCTGGACACACAACACCTTTCTGGGCACACCAAGAACAAGCTTCCTCCCATTTTTTTCCCTCCTCTCAGGAGCTTTTCAGCCCCCTCTTCATCCCAGCCTGGGTTGTTTCACCACAAGGTGAAGGTCTGGGCAGTTTCCAGCTTCCATGAGGTGGATTTCTGTTTCTAGCACTGATTTCCTTCACTCCCTGCTCAGGATATTTATAGAGAGCAACCACATGACATCTTAGATTTCACTGTCAAGGCAGGACGAGGCAAAAAAAAATCTTTTTGTCTCCTCTTACAAGAAAAAAAAAAATCTCTTTGCTCCTCTGCCCTTCAGCTGCTCCAGTTTGGATCCATTGGCTGGACACAGGTGACCAGGGGAGCAGGGACACAAGTGGAGCCACCCTTCCCATGAGGTCAGAGGTGCTTCCTGGACCACCACAAGTGGCTGGAAAAGGACTCCAGGTGGGATTTCTTTAGGAGAAGCCCTCAGGAGTTTTGGTAGCTCAGCACCACACTGGTATCTGCTCAGCAATTAGTGGGATAATCAACTTGTCCTGCAAGTGATGACCAATAGAGCAGGAAAACATCTCCTTTCTGGGAAGCACCTTCTGTCCCAGAGGTGATTAAGTCATGCTTGTAATTCTGCAAAATCTTTTGTGTGACACTACACTACAAGGATATGCAGTGATGGAACAGGGGGGAATGGCTTTAAACTGCCAGAGGGCAGGGATGGATGGGATTTTGGGAAGGAATTGCTCCCTGTGAGGGTGGGCAGGCCCTGGAATGGATTTCCCAGATGTGCTGTGGCTGCCCCTGGATCCCTGGAAGTGTCGAAGGCCAGGCTGGACAGGGCTTGGAGCAGTCTGGGATGGTGGGAGGTGTCCCTGCCCATGGGTGGAACTGGATGATTTTTGAGGTCACTTTAAACCCAAACCATCCTGTGAGACACATTAATGTGGGTAACTGGTGTCCATGGCACTGGAACAAACTGGAAAGGGAGGTGGGTGGGACTGGTGCACCTGCAGGCTCTGCTCCTCCAGCAGATACCAAAGCGACCTCCTCGACCTCCTTGGCCTCAGTAATTCGAATTTCAGGCCAAGATACCTGAATTTACTGTGTGTCCAGTCCTAGATGCTGCTGCTGTTGGTGCTGCCTCACCAGCTGGGCTGTGCACACTTCCAGCACAGGGGAGGTCCCAAAAGAAAAGCTTTCCAAGGCCCACAGCACATTAAAAAAAAAAAAAAAATCCCCCTTCCTTATTGCATAAAGCACAGCTGAAGACTCAAGAAATTCAGGAGAGGAGTGTGCCAGCCACACACCTTAGGGGTTTTTAAGGAGGGTTTTTGTAAGAGCCAAAAGAGGGATGCAAGACTTGAGGTGGCTCTTTAAAATGCTGTTTATTGTATCTAAATGATTCAGCAGTGCACGGGTGTGGGTGGCAGGAGCCCAGCCCACAGCTGTGGGTTCGTCTGAAACCAATTCTAGCTCTGGTTACAATGCATTACACACTTTTCATTACAGAGCATTTTAATACATAACAACCAATCAATACTTTTACTATTACCTATAGCCTGTCATAACTACTAACATTACCATATTCATGTTACCATGCTCCCATCACAAAAAGTTAGTGTGTCACAGTTCAAGCTAGAAGTTCTTTTTCAGTTTTCTTGCAGTAGAAATTTTTAAAACCTTTTTTTCTACTTGCAACATGGCATTTTTGTTTGCCTGTGAAAATCTTTTTGTTTAGTAAAAACAGCTTTTGTTTAAGGTGAATTTATCCTTTGCTCTGGGTCATAAAAACCTCTTCCAACTCATTTTACCCTTTGCCTTCTTAGTTACCCAGTAAGACTGGCTCAGCAGTTCTTTTCTTCTATATCAAAACTTGCTTTCATTTCTATTCCTTCTTCAGATTCTACATTCAAAGATATTTCTGTTATACACACATCTGTGAGACTTTCCTGTCAAATCCTCATCCTTTCCAGCAGGTTTTGGTTCAGACAGAGCCCACAAGAAGCTTTCACCAGGGGAATCTGTGCTGGAGCAAAGCTTGTATGCTCCACTGCAGCCAGAGAAGGGTCTGGAGCTGCCCTGCAGCCTGAGCTTCACCCAAAAAAAATCACCCAAAACTTCCTCCTGGCTCCCATCACAGCCAGGGCTGTCAGTTCTGCAGGAATGGAAACGTGAGCTCAGCCAGCATCTCCTCCCCTGCCCAGCCCTGCTGCCTCTCCCAGCACAGCTGCACTGCTGGAAAGAGACCCCAGAGCTGCTCCCACCTCCAAAATCCCTCCAGACACACCTGCAGCAGCTGGAACACCCCCACGGAGGAGTGGGAAGGTCACTCAGCTCTCCACCAAGCTCCACTTGTGACACAGTGCCACCCTGAGCAGTGGTTACACTCCCTGAGCTCCTGTTCCTCCTCCAAATCTGAGCCTCCTTTATTTTATTTTGGTGGATAAGGAAGAAAAGATCACATCCAACACCAAAACTTCCAGTCAGCTCCCAGTAAATCCTCTCTGGAGATGTTTCTCCTTCATCACAATCAGGTGTCTGACCTGTTCTGTGTGACACAGACAAATGACAGTCACTATTTGTTAAATATCACCAATGGATATTCCAGGAATTCCACCCAGAGGGGGGGAAAAAAACCACTTTAAAAGCCAATAAAATAAACATATGTTGCATGAAGTGACAGGCAGAATAATCTAATTGCTTGAGTTTTAAAAACAAAAGGAAAATCCATCATCTGCTGAAAAGCAGGAGATGTCCCAGCACTCTGTTTGGTTTAAATGCCTCTTTGATGAGCTCTCCTGTTTGTTTGCTGTGCAGCCCACTCGAGTCACTCCATCTCCAGCTCAAATTGCATCTGTGTTTCTACTTGAGCAGAAACACGAGTCACCTTGGAAGGAGCAGAGCAGAAAATAATCTGTGTACATAAAAAAAAAAAAAAAAAACAAACACTGGCAAATGTCTGAACAGTAACTGAGGAGCTGCTATTTCACTAAAACCAACTTCAAGTCTCTGTGCTCTCTCACCAGGCAAAAAAAAATTGTTCTTTTCCCGGGATTAAAGCAGCTCTCCTAAATGAAGCTGGCTATGATTGACGCTTTAATTGACTGGCACAATTTCATGCTTTAATGACTCTGGGCTCCTCAGTTTAGCCATGAATAAATTTAACTGTTAAATCCTCCTGCCTGGAAGTTCCTATTTTCCCTTTAAAATGGAAACTGGGATTAAGGAGGCTCACCCACATGTCAGGAGCTGGCTGCTGTCATCTGCACATCCCCTGCTCACCAGTTGCCCCAGTTCCTCCCTGGACCACCACAAGTGGCTGGAAAAGGACTCCAGGTGGGATTTCTTTAGGAGAAGCCCTCAGGAGTTTTGGTAGCTCAGCACCACACTGGTATCTGCTCAGCAATTAGTGGGATAATCAACTTGTCCTGCAAGTGATGACCAATAGAGCAGGAAAACATCTCCTTTCTGGGAAGCACCTTCTGTCCCAGAGGTGATTAAGTCATGCTTGTAATTCTGCAAAATCTTTTGTGTGATAATTAAGGGGAGAATTTTGGACTGATTTATCTCCTCCTGTCCTATTTTTCCTGTAGGTTTTAACCCTGTGGGTCTGCTCTGTCCCCCTTTTTCCCTGGTTTATAGGATCTGGTAGTAAAGCAGGGTGAAATGCAGCTCCCAGGCAGGCTCCATGTATCAGGCTGTATTTTTTAACTTTTCAATAATTTTGTTTTTTTTATTTTTCCCCCCTCTTGTGTCTAAATCTCCTAATTTAGCAATCACAGCTGGTTCCTGGACTGAACACTTTTTTCTAGAAGTATCCTCCTCCTCCTCCTTCAGCACCTAAAGTCAGGGATACTCAGATTCATAACAGGTTGCAGAGAAAAAAAAGCTGCAGCTGAAAATTCAAGTGAGGTTCAGCATTCAGTGAAAATTCTGTGAATCCATCACTCCTCAGTGGCTTCTGCTTTCCCATCTCTGTGTCACTGCATGGAGAAGGATCACTCAGGCACCTTTTAGTCTGGAAAAGCTCATCTTTTCCAAATAAATCTTTGATTAAGTGGGAAGCATCCACATTTCAAGGATCTCCCCACCCAGCTCCTTCCTGCTGCCCCTTTTCCCCCAGGGAAGTTCTGGGATGCCTGAAAATTCCATGATTTCATGCCCATGGCAAGGAGGATGCCCTGAAGATGCTCCTGGAGGTTTCTGGATGTTGCTGACTGATCCAGTGGTTTCTCCCAGATGAGCTGGAGGAAAACAGATAAAAATCATGCATGGGCCACTTCTGCAGCTTTGAACTGGGACTTTGGAGCCCTGCCTTGCAGGGGATGGTGTCAGATGTCCCCAACAGCTACAAAAGCCCTGCCAGGAACAAAACTCCCTGATCAGCAGCCCTGCCTAATTAAAGGATCTTGGTGGATCACAATTCCTTGCTCCTTGTGCCTAAAAAACCCAGCAGAGAAGGATAATTCATTATTCCACCCTACCCAGCTCTTGGCAGACCACACCTGGAATATTCCAGGTTTGGTCCCTGCTATTCCAAAGAGATGTGGACAGGCTGGAGAAGGACAATCAAAGGACTGGGAAGCTGCCACATGAGGAAAAGCTGAGAATTGGGTTTGGGGAGCCTCATCCCCATGTTCCAGTGCTTAAAGAGTGGCTGCAAAGGAGATGGAGACTTTGTTTTTACGAGGAGCCACATGGAAAAGATGACAAATAATGGAGAAGTCACTCCTGGGGAGATTCTGATTGGATAAAGGAGGAAAAACATCTGCAAGGGAAACAATCAGCCCCTGGAATAATCTTCCCAGGGAAGTGGGGGATTTTCCCACTTAAAAGATTCAGCTGTCTTAAAAGATTCATCTTGTCTGGATGGTGCTTTTGCCAAGAAAGGTTGGACCAGGTGATCCTTGAGGTCCCTTGCAACCTGGAATTCTGTGATTCCATGAAAATCTGGATATGATTCAGCTCAGCTAGTGCTGATTTACTGCCATGAAATCCCTGCAAGGTTTCTCTCTAGTGAGCATCAAAGCACCAGTGGATGTTGAAAAAAACCAGATTATCAGTTCCCATAAAAATAAATTAAATATCATGATTGCTTGATAATATATGGGGGTCTCATGTTTTCCAAGACTCTCCTTCTTTTATAGGAAAAGGTGTGGTGAAACTTCAACTCAAAGCTAAGCCTTGACCATGCCAGTCCTAAATTTAGACCTTGTCCCTTTTCTTAATAAAGAGCAAAGCATGAAGGTGCCATAAATAGAAAAATTTCTTGTTATTTCTGCAGCAGTGCCTGGTAGCTTTTAATAATTAGCACAACCTTCCATTTCATGTTGGCCTCTGATGAATCAGAATATCTCTGCTATGAAAAATTGCTCTCCTTCAGCAGATGGAGCAGTTTTGTGGGATGCCAGGGGCAGGGAGAGAACCAAGAGGGATGGATAATTGGATCAGCCCAGGGAGGATCCATCATCCAGCCAATGTAAATCTCAGAATCCCAGGGTGGGTCAGGCTGGAAGGGACCACAGTGGGGTCACCTGGTGCCACCTCCCTGCTCCAGCAGGGCCATCCCAGAGCACAGGGCTCAGGATTGTGTCCAGAGGGTTCATCCCATTCCGTTCCTGGGTGTTTTATTCCATGGAAGCTCCTCAAGTGTGCAAAGGATTTCTGCCCTGTTCAGATAAGGACAGGTTTGCTCAAAAGGGACCCTGAGACCCCCCCAACCCTCCTTGGAAAGCCCATCCCAGGGAGGCTCTGATGAGGGGGGAATTAGTGGGGATTATCCTGAGTGAACTGCACTGGACAAATGCTGACAAGCCGCAAATCTGCTTCATTTCTTCACAGAAAAACTCCTGGGATGAGCAGAAAATATTTGAAAGAGGTTGTGGTGGTGTGGCAAGAGGGGTGGGGCTGCCAAGCACCTTCTTCTGAGGATTTTCTGGGTCACTTTTCTCTGTTGGTGGCCCCTGCTCTTCTCCTTGGAGCCACAAGTACCAGCAATCACCACCCATGTCTGGAGCTCTGCCTCCTCCTCCCCAGGGATGAAGCTCATCCTGCTCATCCTCAGCATCCCTGACTCCAAACCCAGGGCAAACCCTCACCTCCTCCCAAAGGAAAAAGCTCCTTCAACTCCTGCCCAACAAAAATCCTGGCAGTGAACAAAGATCCCAAAGTGGAGTTGGGAAAAATTAGGGAAAACAAACATGGACTGGGCTGCTCCCAGTTGCTCCTGGAGGGAAGCAATGGGACAAAAACTGAACTGGGAGATGCTTCAGCAGCATCTGAGGGATCAACTGCATTTCAGAAGCTCTTGTTGTGAAGAGAAACTGGCAACAGAAACAGATTCTTTTTGTTGGGAATGGTGGGAGGAAGGTAAAAAATAACAGTGGTGGAAAACTTCACCAGCTCTTTTCTACGCCTCATCTGCTGCTTTATTAGTACTCCTAAATCTGGTCTGCTAAGTATAAACATCACCAAATTTACATAAACTTCATTAAAAGCCTGAGTGTCTCAACTCTGCTGCTCCTGTAGCACACCCAGGAAATGGAGAACTTCAAACTCCTCTGCAGCAAAACAAGAGAAACAAAACAACATTTTAAGGGTGTTTTTGATTTTTTTTCCCCCTCTTTGTTTATTTATTTCTGCCTTTTATTTTTGCCCTGGTTCACAAGGCTTGTGGGCAGCTTCTCTTTCCCTTTGGGGTCCTTTCTTCCCATCTCCTCAGAGCACATTAAAAAAGAGAAATGTAATCGTGACAAAATACAGAATGTGAAGGGCTCTTCTAAGAGCTTTTATTTCCCTGCTGGTTCTGCAGCTCATGTCCCCAGTCAGGCTGATGGGAGACACCCAGAAAACATTCCAGCAGTGCTGGAACAGGATAATTCCTCTGAGAAATGCTGTGGGATTCAGGATGTGCTGGTGAGGAAGGAGAGGATCCAATTTCTGGTTGGTCATCACTTAAATAAATCCAGGGTTTGTGGCTCCAGTGCTTGCTGGAGCCACAAGTGCTGGTTGATCTTTGGAACTCCCTAAAGGTTTGCTGGGATCTGGGGTCCTGTCCCATGCTCACCCAGTGCCTCAGTTTCCTCAGGAAGTTTGACCTTTACCAGATTTGGGCCGTTCTGTTTATAGAATCACAGAGTGATGGAATGGTCTGACTTGGAAGGAGCCTTAAAGATCATCTCATTCCACACATTCCACTGTCCCAGGCTGCTCCAATCCTCATCCAGCCTGGCCTTGGACACTTCCATGGATCCAGGGGCAGCCACAGCTTCTCTGGACAACCTGTTCCAGTTCTTCATCACCCTCACAGTAGAGATTTTTTTCCCTAATATTTAATCCAACCCCACTCTTTCAGTTTGAAGCCATTCCTCCTTGTCCTGTCTCTCCCCATCATTCTTGTAGCTCCCTTCAGGTCCTGGCAGATCACAATTAGCTCACCCCAAAGCCTTCTCTTCTCCAGGCTGAACAATGCCAATTCTCTCAGCTTTTCCTCCCAGCAGAGCTGCTCCATCCCTCTAATCAGCTTGGTTCTCCCTCTGCACCAGTGCTGGAGCAAAACTAGGGAGGGAATCCAGGGAAATGCTCAGACAGGATCGAGTTCACCGAGGAGAGCATCTGGGCAGACAAAACATCCTCCCCTTGCCTCCCTCCCTGTGGATGCTCTGGTTGGGAGAAACCTGGGAACACTTAAATTCCACACCAGATCTGCTAAAGAAACACGTGGGCAAGCTGATTTTTCATTCAGCAAGGAGCTGGGGGCAGAGAATTTGGTTGTGTGCCCTTCCATGAGCAAAGAGTTTCCTCCTCGCTCCTGCCCTTCAAACGCCTCAAACGCTGCTGGGAACAAAGCATCCCCCTCCAAGATCAGCCCTGCCAGTGCTCACCAGCAGCTGCTGCTCCCACTGGAGCTTCCTGACATATCCCAGCTTGTGCCTGCTCTTCTCCCACCGATTTGAAGCACTCCTGACAGCTCCAGGGAGGGTGGGATGCTGTTTCTGCAGCTCTGCTGTATGTCCCCAGCCATGCTCCTTCCCCAGCTCCCTCCCCATGCCCAGCCAAGGCATCCCTGAACCTCCTGGGTATCCCTGAACCTCCTGGGCATCCCTGAACCTCCTGGGCATCCCCGGACCTTCCTGGGGAACCCTGAACCTCCCGGGTATTC
>VZTT01073224.1:26876-41515 GCA_013400855.1 Buphagus erythrorhynchus
CCCTGAACCTCCTGGGCTTCCCTGAACCTCCTGGGCAAACCCTGAACCTCCTGGGCATCCCTGAACCTCCTGGGTATCCCTGAACCTCCTGGGCATCCCTGAACCTCCTGGGCAAACCCTGAACCTCCTGGGTATCCCTGAACCTCCTGGGCAAACCCTCAGGGCTGCTCTGTGGCCACAAACCCTCTCCAGAGTTTCTCCAGAAACTCCCACACGTGCAAACTCTCTCAGAATAATTCTGAGTTTGCACTTGGATGCTCTCTGTGAGCTACAACCACAGTGGGGAGGGTCCTGATCAGCCCCTGCCTCCCTTCAGCTCTCAGGGGATTTAATGAGATGGGATTTATTTAATGAGATGGATTCATTTAATGAGATGGATTTATTACATATGTTTAAGAGGTGATGCAGCCCCTGTGATGGAAATAACCTTTCCTGCAATGTTCAGGCAGCAAGGACCAGGATGCAGCTCCTGTGAATGGTTTGAGAGGGGGGCACAGTGCAAATATACAGCTTTTGGGAAAACAAATCCTCAGTCAGGGCATTAACACCCTGACTATCTGCTGCCTGCAGAGCTGGAACAGGAGGAAACACCAACCCAGTGAAGGAATTCTTTAGGGACCAAGCCAGACCCTGCTGAAGGAAGGACAGAAGAAACCCCAAGTGAGAGACAGGCAATTATTTACTAAGGGTGCAATTTCCTCCTTTCTTCCCCAAGGGCTGGATTAAAGCTCTTTGGAAAAAAAAAAAATGTCAGCAAAACACCCTCACCCCTGCACTGAGGGAAGTCTGGATACAGCCCTCAAAGATTTGTAATCCTCAACCACAGAACTGTCCCTGAGATAACAGAGAGGAAACAAAACCCAGTGTCTGCAGCAAAGAGCCCTCTGGATTCCAAGTATTTCCTTTCAGCAGAGTAAATGATGTTTTATGCCTATAATTAACTGGGAGCCAGTACACACTGAGCTGGTTTTTAAGCTGACTCAATGCTGTCTGCAAGGCACAGTGTGATAAAACAATATTCAAATCAACTCCTTAACTGAGCTGGCGAGTGACACAATCTGGAGACGATGCCAGGAGTAAGTGGAGGCTTGCAGAGCCCCGGGCACAGGGAGGGATTTCAAGGAGTATTTTCTTTTAAAGAGTTGGTTTCCAATCCACAGGCTGTGAGTTGTGGAGGGCTCTGGTTTCTGAAGCAGCTCAGTTCCTATAGATTCACTGTAATGCTGTTTTTTTAGGGAAAAAAGTAACCAAAAGTGTTGGAGACAACTGAGGTTGGAAGCCACAGCTGCTGGGAGGTTTAAGTTGGATATTTGGGATAATTTCTTCATGGAAAGGGTTATGAACCACTGGCACAACTGTCCAGGGCAGTGCTGGAGTCCCCATCCCTGGAGGGATTTAAAAGCTGTGTGGATGTGGCACTTGGGGACATGGGTCAGTGGTGGCCTTGGCAGGGCTGGGGGATTGATTATCTTAGAGGGCTTTTCCAACCTTAATCAGAAAATCAGAATCCCTGGAAACATTCAAGGCCAGGATGAATGGGGCTTTGAACAACCTGAGCCTGCCAAAGATGTCCCTGCTCACTGCAGGGGGGTTGAACTAAAACACCTTTAAAGGTCCCTTCCAACCTAAACTATTCCAAGATTCTCAGGTTTGGATGAGTGGGAAATACCACAAGCTGAAAAACCCTTCATTTAGGGGGTCTCCCTGTTGTCACCTGCTTGTCACTCACCTGCTGATGATGCCTGCAGGTCGTGGCTGTGCCTCCAGTGGGGCTGGAGAGCAGCTCAGCCCATCCAGGGGCACGGAGTGGAAGCTTTTCCCCACCACAAAGTGATGCCACCTGAAGCATTTGCAGCTCCAGTGCCTCAGGATGAGCTGCTGGGAGTTTGGCTGATAAAGAGACCTCCCAAATTCTGGTGGATGGATCAGGAACCTGGAGGTGACCATGAGAGTGCTGGTGACTGCCCCAGCCACCTCCTCCTCTCCCTGCAGGACATGACCTTGCTTCCAGTGGGGCTCCTAATGGGATTCACCCCTATTAATCCCCACTTCTCGGAAAACACTGTGGTTCTGGAGGTGTTTGACTCTTCTAAAGCCTGTAACTGTGCCTGTCCTTTAATAGGATTCCTTCCCTTTTCTTATTGCTGCATTTCATTATGTCAAACCCCACGGAACTGCAAACCCTCACCAGGTTTTTTTTTCTGCATGATAAAAACCAAATTATAAGAAAGGACTGAAATTGAAATGAATCTTTTTCATTTGAATGAAGTGGAAGCATTTTTCCTTGGTCTGATGGAAAACGTTTTTGTTCATGAGTGAGTTTGGAAAGCTGATCCCACCTGGAATAAAACTCCTTGGTGAGCTCACAGATTCCTGCACATTTGAAGGCAAGAATCCTCCCCTTAATTCTTGATGTGGTGGTGGGAGTCACCTCCATGCACAGCCAGCTTTGTTTCCTTGGGAGAGGTGAGGTTTGTTCATTAACATTCTAGAATTAGTGAAAACTTCACATTTTAGATGGACTGCAGTTGTGTCTGGAGAGCTTTCAGTGCAAGGGAAGGAGATTTCAGAGCTGGACAGGACAGGACAGAGGAGAGGGGATTTTTTGGGGGTGGTGTTGTGCTTGTGAGCTGTTCCAGGCTTTGGAGGTGCAGAGGTGGAGGTACCCAACACAGCCTGGTGGGCAAACAGCTCCAGCTCTCTCAGGATGTGCTCAATCCATATTTTCATCTGCCAGGGCTGCCACCTCTTCCCCCTGGGGAACAGGGCTGTCTCCAGACCCCTGGAACCATCTGAGGAAGCTTTTAGGAGTCCCTGGAATAGATGTGGATGCTTCAGCTCCACTCCTAAGGAATAAGCACATCACTGTGGTCCCCATCAATCCCACACTTGTCACTCTTTTTTCCCCCTCCTTTCATGAAGCTGGACAGGACAGAATAATGGATTTACTGCTCCTGACCCTCTGCCTGGGAGCAGACACATTTCCAGGAGAGCACAGGGGACGTTACAGTCTCCTGCCCTGCTGACCCCATTTGGGACTGGCAAAGGAAGCAAACATTGATCTTTATCCCTTTTTTCCTCTGCTGTGAGTACTCTGAAGCTCCCACTGACCCTTTACTGACCAGTGCAGGTTCTGGTTTCCCATATTCCAGCTGGGTATTAACACTGGCAGAAGCTGTCTGGATGAGAAGCAAAAAAGAGATACAGCTGGAGGGCAGCTATTACAGCCAAAAGATGAAGGCAAAAAATATAAAAGAAGACAAAAACCCTAATAAAATTGTAGCAAACTTCCTGAGGGAATGGAGAGAAGGGAAATAGACTTTCAAAGTGCAGATGTGACTTGCAAGGCAAGCACTTGCAAGGATATACTTCCATTGAGCAAGGGTTTGCAGTGCTATGATGTTCCTGACCTGCAGCTGGGTGTAACCCTGGACCAGGGGCCAGCAGGGTGGAGCATGAAGGACACCCCAGGGTTCCCTTTGGCACAAACCACTCCTGCAGCATCTCAGGCTTCCTCCTGGATTTACCCTGAGGCACCTCAGGATGAACATCTGCTCCTGTTTTGTTCCTCTGATGCAGTCCTGGGAGTCAAAACATCTTCCAGAAGCACCCAAGTGAGGAGCTGGAGGGAACTGTTCCCACCTCCTTCCCAAGGACACACACAGAGGGTCTGCAGCATCCCATCCCTGAGCTCTGGAACCAGTTGGGATAAAACAAACCCTCCCTGCTCCCCAGGATGTCACCAAGCATCCCTTTCTCAACTTTGGAGCTGTCCAGGTATTTGCAGATAACAGAGGAGCAGTAATGGATCACTTTGTGTCCCCAGTCAGAATTTATTTCCCTTCTTCCCTAAACTGTGAGCTCTTGAAAGTGTTGTCATGGCTACTGAGGAGTGAACTTGCCTCACTTGGGCAGCCTTTGCTCCCTCCAAGTGAGCTGATCTGAAATTTGTCAAGGCTCTCTTGTCACCAGCTGCAAAAATACTGTACCTGTTTCTCGAGAGGAGCTTCCTCTGCAAACTGAATATAAGGGGCACAGCCAGAGTCCAGGCCTGCTGTAATGCAGGGGTTTTGGTGCCCCTGGGTGCCCTCAGCAAACCACTCTTTAATTGTTCCCTTCTTTCCAGCAATCTCCCTGCCACACAGCAAAGGGTCAGTCTGCTGGGAGGTGCTCTGCAATCCCTCTGCTGGGCTCTGCCATGATATTTTCTGATCAAGGGTGAAAACTCCTTATTCTAATGGAACCTCCTCCACTGGAGAATAAATTCCAAGAGGGTTTCCAGGAGCACTGGAATATATACTATGGTTCTGGCTCAAATGAAAGCATGACATAATTCCACTAAAATCAATGGAATTGTGCTTGGGGATGCTGCTCCACTGCTGATATTAAAGCTGCATGGATGTGGTTTTATTGCTGCTTATTGCTCACCCTTAATCTGTTTTAATATGATCCCAGTCCCACATCCATCAGGGGGAATTCCCAAGGGTTTTGAGCAGCCCATGTGGAAAGCACTGGGTGGAAGTGGAGTGGGCAGAGTTACCCCATGTGAGTATTGAAGTTCCTGATCACAATGTGGGAAACAAGCAGATGCTCTCCTGAGGAGTGCAGTCAAAACAGATGATGCAGATCCATGGCAGATACTGGTTTCTGCAGCTATCAGCATCAACAAAAATAATCTGGTTTATTAGGAAAGCTGCTCAGACAACAGATTTGTCACCATCCAATAAACAGTCCCTTACCAGTCCTTAAAAAAAAAAAAATAAAAGCTATTGAATTCAAACATGCAGAAAGGAAAAGAGATGTGAAAATACAGGCTTGGGGAGGAAAAGGTGAGGTTGGGGTCAGAGCAGCTGGAAAGGCTGAATCACTCTGTGTCACAAGGATGCTCAGAGCCCCACTCCCCAAGAAAGCTCCTCCTGCAAAAAGGCTTTGGGAACTGTTCTGACTTGAAAAGGGGGCTGAGAACTCTGCAGAACAGATGAAACCCCCTTGGCAAAGTCTCTTGGATGCAATGGGGATAACAAAAGTTAAATCCCATTCTATTAAAAGATAAGGAAAAAGAGAAGGAAGGAGAATGGGCCTTTACTCCTTTGTTTTCTTGTAGTGTTTCAGCTGCCTGGACTTCTGTATCATCACCTCCTTCAGTTTATTGTGCCCAAAGATCCATTCTCCTTTGAATTTCCTTCAATTTATTGTGCCCAAAGATCCATTTTCTTTGAATTTCCCTCAGTTTACTGTGCCCAAAGATCCATTCTTCTCTGAACTTTCTTTATTGTGCTCAAAGATCCATTCTCTTTGAATTTCCTTCAGTTTATTGTGCCCAAAGATCCATTCTCCTCTGAATTTCCTTCAGTTTGCTGTGACCAAAGATCCATTTTCTTTGAATTTCCTTCAGTTTACTGTGCCCAAAGATCCATTCTCCTCTGAACTTTCTTTACTGTGCCCTAATATCCATTCTCCTTTGAGCTCCCCAGCTTTCAGACATGTGTTAATATCAGTACCTCTCACCCAGTTATTCACTGAGGCATTTTTGCAGATGAAAACATTTCCTTCATATCTCTCCTTCCCACAGCTGCTTGTTCATTCTGTCACTGCCACCATTTTCCTTCCCTCAACATCTTTCCACTGGAGCATTTCTGGTCCTTCCAAAACTCTCCAGCCACACGTNCATCTGCTTTGAATTTCCTTCAGTGTACTGTGCCCAAAGATCCATTCTCCTCTGAACTTTCTTTACTGTGCCCTAATATCCATTCTCCTTTGAGCTCCCCAGCTTTCAGACATGTGTTAATATCAGTACCTCTCACCCAGTTATTCACTGAGGCATTTTTGCAGATGAAAACATTTCCTTCATATCTCTCCTTCCCACAGCTGCTTGTTCATTCTGTCACTGCCACCATTTTCCTTCCCTCAACATCTTTCCACTGGAGCATTTCTGGTCCTTCCAAAACTCTCCAGCCACACGTGGGGCTCATAAAGCTGCTGTGTTCAGAGAGCACCCGGCCTCACTGAAGGGCTGGAGCCTTTTTCCAGTGCATTAATCCTGTCAGGACCTGAGTTTGGTGATCTATTCCAGCCAAGCAAGCATCACTCAGAGTTAACTGCAGAAAGATTGGAAATGGCAGTTTTGGAACACCCTTGAACGGCCTTGGGGGTTGGTGCTTCAGTACCTAAAATGCAAGGAGAAAACTTTGCTTGGCTGCTCAGTTGAAAGACAGTTTGGAAATATCCTGAAATACATCAAATATTGCAGCAGGTGCAGCAGGGGAGCTGCAAATTCTCCTGGCTTCTCCCTGACTCACCCTGCAAGCTGCAGTGACCTATTGCTCATCATCCCCCCTGGCACCTGCCCTCACCTGGGCACAGAACTGGAATTCAAATAAGAGGAAGAAAATGCTTTCCCATCCTGGCAGAAGTCAGATTTCAAAAAAAATATTCCCCACCTTTCTGAAGGTGAAATGGATTCTCTGATGCTTGGTGCAACCTCCCAGACGGTGCAGGAGGTGGGGGAATGGGGGGATGTGGTCGTGGAGCCTGAAGGTGAGGTCTCCACTCTGCTTCCAAACTTTGCTCCTCTTCCTTGCCTCCACAGGAATGCCCAGGCTGTTATCCTGTAACAGGGGTGGTGTTTGTACCACTCAATCCGTGGCTTGTCTGAAGTTTCTTCTGTTTTCACTCAGAGCCAGGATTAAAAAACACGGAGATGAGTTTTCTCATGTTTGGGCTTGGTTGTTTATTAAATCTTATCAAAATTACAGAGAGTTCAGCAACACTTCTATCCACCAGCTAGAAGTGAGCAAAATGGAGAGAAATGCAGCTACTACAAGGTCTCTTAAAGCTAAACAGTCCAACAGAGAATTAACACCTATATTATTTATACTTTTGACCAAATAACCAAATTCCCATAACCCTCAGTGTGACACTGACTGTCCAACCAGAAACTACAGCCTGAAACTATGAAGAGGAAGGAAGAAGAAGNTCAGGTCAAAAGCAGTGTTCTCCTGGGGGTCAGTGCCAGAAAGCACAAAAAGCTCAAAAAGCCCAGGTTTTTGAGATCTAACATTATGAGCCCAGCAGCTCCAGGAATTTCCAAAGAGGAATCCTTCTGGAAGGAAGGGGAGGGCCCTCTGTCCCACTGTCCATCAGCACTTCTTTACAGCCCTTGGGCTCCTGCAAATCCTGCAGCCTGCAATGCTTCCTCTTTTTTGTCCTAAAAGGCACCAAAAATGTGACCTTTGGTGAGGACTGGAATGGCTGGGAAGAGATTTGTGCCCTCAGCACTGAGCTCTTGTTAAAACTGTGGGAGAGTTTCCCACTTGTTTCCCTTCTCTGCCCTCCTCTTGTTAAACAGAGGCAATTTGGAGCTGCAATATTTATAAAGGATTTAGCCCTGTGCTGGGCTGAGCCACTGAAAGAATCACTGGTTCTCCCCCACACCAGGACTTCACACCAGTGGGGATTTGGACACGGGGAGGGCAGGATTTTTGAAGTCCCCCTTGTAGGTTTTATCCTCTCCCCACTCCTTCCATCTGCAGGAAAATGCAGTAATTCACCTGTCCCCGTTTCTGGATGTATTTTCAGGCACTGGAGAGCTTGACCACTCACTGTTAATCAATAGAGTTGGAGTGTAGCCATCAGTCTATTACTGTTTCAAGCTTCTTCAAAGCAGAACATGTCTGGAAAAATGAAAGGCAGAGATGAAATACACACATTTCTCTGGTAATATTTCAGAGGCAAGGGCACAGCGGTAGCTTTCTTTTTTAAGCCTGTACCCTATATATAAAATATATTTGAGGGATTTGGAGAATGAAGAAAAATTAAAATAATTAAGGAGCTGACAGAACTGATTTAGAGTCAGGGGAAAGAGGCAAAGAATGAAACATGTGCAGTGTGGTGGAGCAGGGCTGGCAGGGATGGAAGGATGAGGGAAGGGACCCTGGTTCTGTTCCAGGGATCCACCTTCATCCAGGGATGCTCTGAACTGCTGGGAAAGCAGCAGCAGCCTCCTGAGGGTGCCAACACCCATCCTAAGGAGTGCTGTGACCCAGAGATTTGCAAATTTAAAGCCCACCCAGGGCTCAAGCTGCAGTTGTGGCCCCTCAGTGACATTTTCAGGTGCCACACTGAGACCCTCTCCATGCAGGTGAGGACTCTTGGAGCAGCCAAAACAAAGGGTGTAAAATTCCCAACAGAGGGAAGAGTTTCCTTTGGCGTGGTGGCATTTTGGCTGGGCTGGCCAAACCTGCACCACCCTGTTCCCTCCAGGTGACATCCAACCTCCACCTGAGGGGACAGCAGAGAAGCTGAGAGAGCCTGGGCCAGGCAAGGCAGGGGTGTGCAAAGCCTCTCCCAAATCCTGGGTTATTTTGGGAAGGCAGCAGCTCTGTGAGCATGTCTGTGCTCGAGGCAGCAGATGGAGGATGCATAATTTAAAATAGGAGTGACCAGAGGAAGGTTTTTCCATCTGCTCTCCAAGCCAATCCTCTCCCATCCCATGGGGCTCCCCCAGGAGCTGCACTTCCAATGGACAAACCCTACAAACCCAAACCTTCCCTGCTCTCTGATAGAGGACAACCCTCTTCTATCCATTCCAAAAACCTCTTGGGAGCAAGAATCCTGAATTGGCATGTTAGCCTCATCTGGATTAGGGACACAGAAAAAAAACCCAACATTTGATGCTGCCCAGGGAGCAATTTTATCTGCACCCTCACTCTGGCAGTCAAGAGCCCTTCAAAAAAAAAATCAAAACAGTTTAATTTCAGTGTAGCAACCAGTCCTTCCTGTCCTGCAGAATGAATTCAGGTATCTGGAGCTGAGCACATGAACCATTCAGAAGAGATTTGACACAGGAGATGGCTGGACATCTTTCACTGAAATGCCTGGATTTTCCCATGGGAAATCATAGAATCAGAGAATGGTTTGGGTTGGAAAGGACCTTAGAGATCCTCTGGTTGCAGACCACCTGCCCTGGGCAGTGACACCTTCCACTGGACTTGAAATTATTTTGGAATGAGAAATATTTTGTGGGGAAGACATTTCAACACACAGCTTTGGAGATCCTGAAGTGCTGCTTTGAGACATCCCATTCATCCATCTCCAGACCCACTTTTATTCCATCTAAAGATCATTTGGACACCAAAGATGCCATTCCTGCAGTGATGAGCTTCATAAATCTATCTTCTGGTGGAGCTTTTGCCTCACCTCCCTCACAGAGATCAGCCCACATTCTCCCTCATTTCCAATGCCTGCCTCCATCCCAAGGAAGTGCTTTTCCTCTAACGTGATTAGGTACTCACTGGCAAGCTGCCTAGAAAGCAAAAATTGGGGTGGAAAAGTGGATTTTCCAGTGGTGAGAGCAAACTGCACACTGGCCTCGCTTCAAAACGTTTGTGCAGCCGAAATATCTGTGGTGTGAGAAATGCAGAGAAAGAGATTCTTCCTCATCCTCTCCTCATCCTCCTCCTCCTGCTGCTGCTCCAAGGACACATTTTCCATTAAGGAGGTTGATGAAGGTCGCTGCTCACTCCAGATCTGTTTGGCCACTTGAAAGCTGCCGTGGGCTATGAACATTCCACAGCCTCTGAAGCATCTGGACAGCTCAGAAGAGGCATCTGCTCCCTCTGGTTCCTCACTGGGATGGAGACAGGAGCTGAGTTTATCCTGCAGTTCTGATCCCACAGCATGGAGTCACCCAGAGCTGCTCTGGTCACCAGCAGGATGTGTCTGGGACATGGGCAGGGGCAGAGATCTCACATAAATGATGGTCTCACAGGTCTTTTCCAACCTCAATGATTCCATGGAGGATTGAGGAGAGCAACCATCCTGAGGGCAGCACCACAGTCATGGGTCTGAACTGGACAAGGCTGGACAGGGCTTGGAGCAACCTGACCCAGTGGGAAGTGTCCCTGCCCAGGGCAGGGGTTTGGAGTGAGATGATCTTTAAGGTCTCTTCCCACCAAAATCATTCCATGATTCTAAGATGATCCCATGGGCTGCACGTGGCTGGAAATGGAATGGGGCAGGATGAGGAAAGGCACTGATGCAGTGACAACAGGTGACCCTGTGAAAACCTCAGAAGAACTTGTGCCCACTGTGAGAGCTGCCAGAAACAGCTACAGCACCTCCTCAGAAGCAGAGCCCAACCTCAGACCTTCCTCTGGAGGTTTTTTCCAAACCTGTTTCTGCTCCCAGAGAGGGCCTGAAATGTACTCCACAAGTTCCAAGCATTTTCCCAGCCTTTAGTGTTTCCTGACTACCAAACTAAATTCTTAATCCTCAGTGGGTAGTGAGTACATCCAGTGAGTCCTACAGTCACCAAAAAATGCTTCAACTGTGGGAAGCTGATCTTTTCCATTCCTTTATCCCAGTTTTACCATTCCTCATGCTTTGTGCTGTCTAAATGTTAAGTCTTCTTCCCACTTGGATGCACTGGCCACCTCCTCAAGGTCCTTTTTGATGGAAAGGACCTGAGTGTGGACACCAAACCACATCCAAGACCAGCGTGGAGCCCATGTGAATCCTCCAGTCCCTCACTTTCACCCAGTGGGAGAAGAAACGAAGCAGAAGAAACCAAAGAATCCAACCAGAAGAAACCAAACCATGCAATTCTCCACCATCTGGCCTGGAGATGGGGAAGGAGGATTCTGTCACAGTCCTCCTGGCTTGTTTTACCAGCTGATGTCCAGATAACCTCCAGTGCACATCAGCACTGCTGGAAACTTCAGAGAGGACCAGAGGATGACCCTACACAAGGGCTGGTCCTACCAGCTACCTCATCCAGGAATTGAGGAAATGCCCAATAATCCCATTTTCCCTTGGTCTTCTCTTAGTTTTTTTCCTTTGGAATACTTGAGACAACCTTCTCCTGTGGATGAGTTGCTGACAGGGTTTATTTCCACTTTTTTTTTCTTTTCCTGGACCATGGAGCAAGTAGGTGCAGCTTCATGTATAAAATAACAGCTCATCTCCTTTCAACTCGCTGAAAAAACTCCTGAGCTGCCTCAGCAACCCCTTCCTGCCTCCAGGCCATAATGCTGGGAAGCAGAAAGGTGGAAAAAACAACAAGGAAAGGGAATTTCACCATAATAAATGCATTTAAGGAGCACATGTTTGCTTTCACTGGGCTCAGTTCCAGCGTGTGTTCTCTTAATTACCCAGAGCTGGGATCTCTCCTGGGGTGGATCCAGTGCCAGGGGCTGCATGAGATGGAGCTGAGTTGGGTCATTTTTCCTGGCTACACCTGCTTGAAAGTGAATTTCCTGAAGTGGATTCCCTTTGGGAATGGGCTGTGCTCATCACTTTCAGGGGAGATGTTTGTTGGGAGGAGGGAAATTGGAAAGGACGGCTTTCCCTGGAAATGTCTGTCCCTGTGAAATGAAATGAGGGGGACAACCCCTGCTTGGAAGTTACTTGTTTCTGGGGCTTATCACACTCATTTGACACCAGTGTTATCAGATTAGGGTCTATCTGTTAGTGGCAGCTGGAAACTATCAGAATAAAACACAGCTCAAAGGCATTTCCAAGCTGGATGCTCCTTCCACGGGGAAATTTTCACTTTTCGCCCTTCCACAGCAAAACCTTGCTCTGAACGTCCCAGGAAAAGTTCCAATCTCCACCCTGTGCTGCTGCTGACCCTCTAAGGAAGGGGAAGGGATGTGCAGTGATTCCCAAAAATGATGTGTAGCCTCCTCTCCTCTGCACACAGCACCCAGCTCTTCCCATGGATTCCCTGCCCTGCGGTGCCTTGCCTTGCAAGGGGAGAGTTTGTCCTACAGAAGGACAATTTTCCTTTCCCTGGGAATATTTACAGTGGGGAGAATGAGCTAGATGCAGCAGAGGCCTGGGGAAAATTGGGCAGTGGTGGTGAGACTTCTGCCCTCCCTCATGCCCTGGGGGATCTCTGGGAGCCTGGGGCCACCCTGACAAAGCAAACCAGAGCTTAGGGAGATNATAGATATAGATATAGTTATAGATATAGATATAGATAGATATAGATAGATATAGGGCCTGAATCTCTGTGAGGTCTTCATCCACGAACTCACGAACTCCCAACCAAATTGTCATGCCTAAATTCCTTTTCTCACCAACCTGAGTCACAAAATCACAGAATGATTTAGGTTGGANGCTGCTGACCCTCTAAGGAAGGGGAAGGGATGTGCAGTGATTCCCAAAAATGATGTGTAGCCTCCTCTCCTCTGCACACAGCACCCAGCTCTTCCCATGGATTCCCTGCCCTGCGGTGCCTTGCCTTGCAAGGGGAGAGTTTGTCCTACAGAAGGACAATTTTCCTTTCCCTGGGAATATTTACAGTGGGGAGAATGAGCTAGATGCAGCAGAGGCCTGGGGAAAATTGGGCAGTGGTGGTGAGACTTCTGCCCTCCCTCATGCCCTGGGGGATCTCTGGGAGCCTGGGGCCACCCTGACAAAGCAAACCAGAGCTTAGGGAGATCATTTAACAAATTGAATCTTTTACCTCTCCTCAGGAGCCTTCTCAGCTGCCTTCTCTGGCAGCCTTAGGCAGGATCTGAAGCATCCTGCTCTGTGCCCTTAGCATCCCTATAACCTACATATATGTGTGTATANCACAGAATGATTTAGGTTGGAAAAGGCCACCAAGATCATTGAGTCCAAACTGTGATCAATCACCTCCTTGTCACCCAGCCCAGAGCACTGAGTGCCACATCCTTGGACACCTCCAGGGACAGGGGCTCCTCCACAGCCCTTTCCAATGCCTGACCACCCTTTCCATGAAGAAATTCCTGCTGATGTCCATCCTGAAGCACAGCTTGAGGCATTCCCAGCACAGTGGAGGAAGAGGCTGCAGTGCCTGAGGACAGGAGTGGTGGCTCCTTTCCCTCCAGGAGCTGCTGGGATCAATTGGGATCAACTCCTGATCCCATTGTGGTGGCTGCAGCTGCCTCTCACACGTGCCTTGCTCGCCTCTCCAATTCTGCTTTTCCTTTGCACCCAAACCCCCTTCAGTAAATCCTCCTTAACACACAAAACCAGCTCTGCCAAATGCATTCCCAGGGCTGGAAGGCTGCAGATCCCAGAGTCCTGAGGGCTTTAGTGGGGCTGGCTGATGGTAACATCTGCATTTCATGGCACACTAAAAGCCCAGGGGTGCCACCATTGCATCCTGTGTGCAGCTGGATGGGGCAGGACTTGCCAAACTCCACATTAGAGAGGCCCAGGAGTTGAGGAGTTTGAAGAAAGAAGCTGCTTTTGCTCACTTTTGGGTCTGGGGATGTGGGTGACTTTCCACCCATGGGTAAGTTGTTTAAGCATCCAAAAAAAATTCAGTACAGGATAACTCACCCTGTCTTCATTTTAAAAAGCCAATAACAATTCTGGTGAGATTTTAAATTTTCTAAAATTTTTTTCCCTCTCTTTTGGCACATTCCTTCATGGACAGGCTCCCCAGGGGATGGGAATGGCCTCGAGGCTTCCAGAACTCCAGGAGGGTTTGGACAACACACCCAGGGATGCACAGGGTGGGAATTTTGGGGTGTCTGTGCAGGGCCAGGGGCTGGACTGGATGATGCTGATGGGTCCATTCCAACTCACAATATTCCATGATTCCATGAGGTTAAGTAAGTCATCACCCAGCTTAAAAAAACCCAAATCCTTCTGATTTTCTTCCTGAGGACGGGCTTTGTTGTGACATGTGGTCAATTAAAAAAGCTCTTCAACAAGACCTGGACTGTCCCAGTCACCTGTGGTTCCACCACAGCAGCTCTGCTGGACTCCTTGGTCTCTCCAGGTGTCCCCAGGGAATGTTCAATACTTGTTTGATTCAAGCATTTCCATATTTGCCTTGCCCATGATTTGCAAAATGCTGGACTGAAAGACACCTTGAGCAGGACTCAGAAGATTCCACTCAAAATGTACATTCAAAAGTTGGCCTGGACTCAAAATGTGGGATAACATCAAATTATGGCTGAGCTCTTGGTAAGAAAGATCTTCTCCGAGCCAAAGCCATTTATGTGGAATTATAAAACCCAAATTTTGGAACCCAAAGCAAAGGCAGCTGTGGGCTCGTAGGCCCTGGCTGGTTATGGGATCAAAATTCTCCAGCTGTGTGTGCTCAAACCACCCCAAAACTGCACAAACATCAACCATTTTGTGTTTCTTCTCTCAGAAAGAAATGACCACCCAACACGTGGGTGAAATCTCTGTCTATTTGTCAGTCTTGGGACTTTGGAATGTGGTGGACCACCAAGTTTTCCACAAAATATCAGGGAAGGTGATCCTCAAGTTCTGGATCTTGGCAGGCACTGGTGGAGGAGAGAACCCACTTAATCCCCCAGCTCGTGTCCCTCTAACAGGATTAACCACTGATAAAATCTGGTTCTGGCTCTTTGGAGTTAGTTCTAAGCAGCAATTGCTGCAGGGAGGGAAGTAACACAGGGGAAGTGGCATCTCATGGCATGTGCAGAGATTCTAAATTCCTCTGCATCCTCTGAGTGGCAAAGGTTGAATTAATTTGGGGTTTTGGGTTTTTTTTTTTTTGCTTTTAAGGGGGACAGCGTGTGTGGTTCTCCAATGGCAGGAGGGGTCTGAGGAGAGGGAGGCAGGGTCAAATCCATGAGGAGAATTCAACCCCTTCAGCAAAAAAAAAATTCCAAGTTTTCTGTGAATCC
>VZTT01073224.1:43871-55117 GCA_013400855.1 Buphagus erythrorhynchus
GCACGCGCGTGTGAAATTCCTACCTCACCACCTCTCAAACACCCTTGTCCTGGAGTCCCACAATGATGGAACCAGGAGCTAAAACCTGTGTGGGTTGGAGATTTTGTGTTTAATTTGTGGGTTCCACCAGCAGAGATTGAAAGGGAGCCTGATCCCAGCTTTTAGATTGCATTTGTTCCACAGGATCTGCACTGATTCTTCCCTAAAACACTTGGCTGCAGGAAAAACTGATTTTATTTATTTATTATTGTGACCTTTCAGTGCTTAAAGGAGGCCTTTAAGAAAGATGGGGACAAACTTTCCAGCAGGGTCTGTTGCAACAGGATAAGAGGTGGAGGTTTTAAACTAAAAAAGAGTCAAGTTAGATTAAAAATAAGAGAGAAGTTTTTTTATTATGAGGCTGATAAACACTGGCACAGGTTGCCCAGAGAAGCTGTGGCTGCCCCATCCCTGGGAACATTGAAGGTCAGTTTGGATGGGGCTCTGAAGATGTCCTTTAAAGGTCACCTGTCAGCCAGGTACCCATTTTCAGAGATTTTCCAACATTCACTAAAGCATTTTGAAAACCTTCACTGACTTGAATTTCTCAGTGCTGCTCTTTAAGGAATTTCTCTGTTCAGGGTCCTGCTTTGCCCCCATCACCCAGCTTGAACTGAATTGACATAAACTGCAGTGTCTCAAACCTCTTCTTTTCTTTCCAAAATAGTCTGAAATGCCTTCACCTCCGTGGCTCCCTGCTATGCTGTGTCCTGCCTCACTGCACGTTACACCAGAAAAATCTTTTTCTCTGCTGCAAACACCACTGTCAATGATTTTATATCATCAGCTGGGTCATTGGCAGAAATGTGATGGCTCCCTGTGTTACTTCAGCACCAGCTCTGCACTGATTTTGGCCAGGAAGCCAAGGAGCAAAGCCATGATCCATCCCTTTCCGTGCTGGGGTTGGAGAGTGACCCACGGATTTTGGGCAGGCAGCACCACACGAGATTCCTGACCCACGGATTTTGGGCAGGCAGCACCACACGAGATTTCTGCACCTGACCCAGAGATTTTGGGCAGGCAGCACCACACGAGATTCCTGACCCACGGATTTTGGGCAGGCAGCACCACACGAGATTCCTGACCCACGGATTTTGGGCAGGCAGCACCACACGAGATTCCTGCGCCAAGCGAAATGCTCATCTTCCCTTCCTGCCATCCCTCCTCTTCTCACCCACACACCCACTCACACTTGGTTTATTTAAGCCCCCAGAGAAGCAAACAGGAGAGAGAGAAAGAGAAATTAAAAAAAACAATTGTCAGAGACAAGGTGCAAAAAGTCAAGTGGTTGTGGCCAGAGAGTGGTCAGAGGATGTGGTTGGGACCACACCAGGGGGTGCAAACAGCTTCTCCATCACTTATCTCACCGAAGCAGAGCTATCACAACTCTCCCACACGGCAGCCCAGCAGGGTCTGAAACACCAAACGGCCTCAGACTTAAAAGGGAATTATTTATTTACCCTGCTGCGAGATGTTTTTAATTAAGGTTGCAGCCAGAACTCCGCCCGGCGTTTGTAAGCAATGTTGAGATGCCTCATTATGGATTCAAAAGCCTCTGAAATTTGGATGGGCTGCTCAGCAAAGTGATGCTGTTTATTGTAATTGGATTGGGTAGGATTCAATTTCTGGAGAGATGTCCTCGAGCAAAAGGACTCAGTGACCCACTGACCCTCCAGCTGACCCTTGTATTCCCTACAGAGAGCAGGAAGGTCTTGGACATCTTAAACCTCTGGAATCCTGGAAACCTTCAGCACCACAAAAATAACAACAGCTGAGTGGTCTTGATCACAATGCTATCTCCAGGTTTAATGTGCACCAAAAAAAAAGGGGAAAAAACCAAATTATTCCACACCTTTGGGACCAGTCTGAGCTACTTGGTGAATCTGCCTTGTGGTTTGAACCTCCATAATTGGTGCTATCAAACATCACAGGGGGACTGTGCAATAATATACTCAGTTCAAAAAATCTCACAAAACCTATTCCTGGCTAGAATATGGAGGGAGGAATATAATCCCAGCCCACTCCAAAGCACTTTTCATCAGGCGAGGTTTTCTTTCTCCTGCAAGCCTCTGTTTCCGTTTTGATATGATTTTAAAATAAAAAACATATAATCTAAACTGTTACAGCAATTTTTCATGTGTTTGAAAACCACAATGAGCAAATATTTTAGGAACAGTTGCTCTAAGGAAAAAAAAAAAAAAAGAAGGAGCTGTGGAAAAAAAAAATTAAAAAAAGAAAAAGCAAGTATTTTCTTCAGGGGAAAAAATACCTCTTCACCCAAAGCCCATGTTTGGCCTTTTTCTTGAAGAAGGGGTGAAAAACACACGGTTCAGTAAAAGCTGAACATTCCAAAGGGTGTGAAATGAGCTGGGGTGAGCATTAGCCTTGTTCTGACTCTTTTAGAGTCTCAAGTCACCTCATAGCTCTGTTTCTTTCCAGCTCAGAGACAGAGGAAACAATTTGTACAGATGATTGCCTGGGGAAAGGCCACAGCAATTTGTATATGCTAATCAGGCTGTACCTGCCAATCATGCCTTATTTTCAGTAGTATCTGTGGTTTGCGAAAGCACAGAGTCAGAGCAGGGGATCTATTCATAGACACAAGCCAAAATAGATGCATTTTCTCTGGTCAGAGGCATCACAAAAGCATCCTCCTTAAAATTATGCAACAGTTTGCTATTAGCACTGATTCATGGATGCCAGCCGGAATAAATTTATAAATAGATAAAGCTGAACTCTGGGACATTCCTGAGTCATCTGGAAGCCAACCTTTGCTTTTGGGGGACAGGATGACCCAGCTTTTCCCTTTGCCAGCTGTACTACTGTGAAAATTGGATGTGTGTGTGCGTCTGTGCCTGCCACAAGCTGTTTGCAACCTTGCAAGGAGATACATGGAAAAAATCGATACCGAGGCAAGAATTAATATCAAGGCAAGTATTAATACCAAGGCAAGAATTAATATCCAGGCAAGTATAAATACCAAGGCAAGAATTAATACCAAGGCAGAACAGCTCAAATCCTCCAACTCATCCCTTCTTTTCAGGCTGATTTTATATTTCAGTTGAGTCAGTTAAAGGGGCTCCATTTATGACAGGCTCAAAACCTTGGGAAGCACTCAGCACTTTGGTGTTGGAACTTTGGAAATTGAGAGTTTGGGGCTTTGGGATGATTTGATCCTTCTTGCTGCTGGGCTGAGAAGCCCTGGGGACTCCAGGGCTCAGCCATGGACCAGAACATTGCAAAGGGGACCTGAGGATCACCCAGCTGCCTCCCTGGCTCAGAAAGTCACTGCACGTGGCAGTGAGGGTGACAATGAGGCAACAGCAACAGGCTGCTCACGAAGTGCTGGAAACACATAGCTGGAAAGGCTGTGTTATAAATACACATTATGGTATTGGCTTTTTGCAAATATTAGGGTGGATACTATATGTGTGGTGTCGAAATGGTTTTTAAGATATAGCTTTCTTTAGGAGTAACATAGGCTGATAAAGTGTCTTTGTAGTAAGTGAGCTACCTGCTTGGTTGGATAACACCCAATAAAGACACCTACTACTGATATACCAATTACCAGCACTGACAGTCTGTAGAAATTGAAGACCACAGCCCAAATTAAGACTGATAAGAAAAATAAATTAAAACCAAAGCCAAGAAACACGCATGCTCTAAAAAGGCAGGCTCATGGAGTGGCCATGTAAAGCAGTTCCTGGAATATGGAAAACAGTTTGAAAAGTTTGAAAATGTATGATGGGTCTATGAATATGCAATGGGCTGATGAATTTAAGGGGTGTCTCCAAAACAGCAGGGGTGCTCATGGCTGAATGCCAAGCACCTGGACATTATAACCTTCTGCTTTATTGTTTGTCTCTTGCTGTCTTTTATTAAACCTTTTAAAATCTACCAGGAAAGTGAACCTTGTTTTTCACAGCTGGAATGTGGATGTGGCACTTGGGGACAGGGTGGTGCTGGAGCAGTGGTTGGACTCGATGGTCTCAGACCTTTCCCACCCTGGATGAATCTCTGATTGCATGAAACTGCTCCAGCAGGACTGGTTTGGGAAAGCTGCCAGCCAGGTCTTTCCCTGGAGCAGTTTCACTCCAGCAGAAATGCCAAGGAAAACATCAGCAGCATGGGAAGCCTGGCCAAAAACCTGGGGAGACCCCCCCTCCATCCTGCTACTGTGTCACCATCCATCACAGGGGCTCTGGGAGAGGTGAAAGTGAATTTACTCACCCGTACAAATTGCTGATTTTCTGTGACCTGAAGGAACAAGGAGCCAGGTATTTTTGGAGCTGCTGGAGCAAGGTATCAGCTGCTCATGTGTGTCTGGGAGCAGCTGTTTATGAACATTTTAAGCCAAAAACTTTTAAGCTTTTGCTGCTTTACAGACCATGGCCTCAAGCTGTGACTGGAAGTGAGTTTTTCTCTTTACTGGACTGCAAAGAGCTGAGCTTTGGGATGGAAATCTCAGCTAATGCAGCAACCACAGCAGCAAGAGTTCATGCTCCCTGTCCCAGCCTGCCAGGGACAAATAGCACCTCCCTTACCTGGCAGGGATCTCAAAGCAGATTGCAAATAAAAGTCTTGGAAAGCCCTGGAGAGCTTGGCCATGGCTGGAGCACCTCTTGATCAAACATTTGGTCTCTTCTGGAGTGGGATAAATCCACTGTTAGAAGAGCTCTTTCAGAAAGGTGCACACAACCAAAATAGGGATGAAAAAATTTCCAACAGGAAAAGTTGAAATGAAAAAGTTTCCAACAAGGAGCTGCCTCATAGCCACCTCCACCTTCACCCTCCAGCTGCTGTTCCCTGCTCCTTGGTCCTTATTCCTTCTGATTTCCTGACCCAAATGGCACCTCCTTTCTCTGAGAGATGAGTTTCCACACCACATCCATCCCAGCCTTACTTCTGTCCCAGTCGTGCCATGCTTGAAGTTCCTCATCCAACTTAAACCAGTGCCCAAGAAATGTCCCTGCTACTCGTGGAAGTCAAAACAGGTGAGATTTGCATTAAAACTGCTGGGTGGAAGTCTGTAAACTCAGAGTTTGTTGGAAGACAGGTGAAGTTTAGGCTGGAAAATATGTTTGTGATGGATAGAAATCTTCATCAGGGACCATGCAAAGGATTATTGCACCATCTCAGCATTTATATTTCACTCAGGATCCCAAAGTTTTAAATTCTCTGCAAGGAGAGAAGAGGGACAGGGATGAAATTGGGCATCCAGCTTAATTCTTATCTGGAAAAACCAATAGAAATCCAGGTGCTGAGACCCAGACACAAAGCCTGGACACAAAGCACTCCCCTGCTGACCAAACAGAATTTTACCAAGCCACAGCCTTGCCCCTCTCTGTGCTTCTGAAGCCATATGATATTTTTCCAGACTTTGTCTCCTCCCATTCCATCACCAATCACCAGTCCCAGACAAATCTCCCACCACATCAGATTTTTCCTGGAATTGGAGATGGGAAAGGAGAGCAGGCAGAACCCATCTCTGAGACAACCAATGTCACAGGGAGAGAGACAAAAATAAGGGGGGGGACACATTTTTTTTTTTTTTTTGCTTGTCTAGAAAGTGGCAGGATGCCTTTTTGCCTCCCAAATTATGAGTAAGATGAGTCAGGATGACCCAGCTCTCCTCCCCAGGCCTGTCTTCACCTGTCAGCTGGATTTTGCTTGTTACAGTGCAAAGTTGCCCTCTGAGGGTTGGAGTATTCAAACAAGAATACAACAAAGGCAACAACAAAAAACATGTCTCAGACAAGTAATGCTACAGGGAGAAGGATGAAGGTAGGGGAGGGAACCTCTTTTTGCTTGTCTGGAAAGATTTATTTATAGCTCTGCCATGGCTGTGTGAGAGCAGGGCTTTGACTCCAGCCAGCCAAAGAGGTTAAAACCAGATTTTCCACCCAGCTTTGTGCTAACCACATCAGCTTTGCCAAATTTGCAAAGATTCTTTACAACATCAAGTGCTCAAGGATGGTGCCTTGCTCCAAGTGCTCACCCCCAGTGTTTGGGCACTTTCATGGGCACTGAACACCAGCCTGCAACCCAGCAAGGAGAGGCATCTTTGGGAGTTTCCCACCCATGGAACAGCCTCTGGAGAGCCCTGTGCTGATGAATTTGGGCTCCATTTCTTGGCTCTTGCCCAGGGACAGGAGTGGGCACTGCCAGGGGCTGTTCACACCAAGTGGACACAAACCCTGAGGATAAAAGCAGAGCCCTCTCCAGAGGGGCTCCTCTCCTCTCACCTGGGTGTCCTTCAGCACAAACACCCACACTTATGGAATCACAGAATCACAGAATGGTTTGGGATGAAAGGGACCTTAAAGATCATCCAATCCCACCCCCTGCCATGGGCAGGGACATCTTCCATTGGACATTCCATGTCCAAGCCCCAATGTCCAGCCTGGCCTTGGACACTTCCAGGGATCCAGGGGCAGCCACAGCTTCTCTGGGCACCCTGTGCCACGGCCTCCCCACCCTCACAGGGAATAATTCCTTCCCAATATCCCATCTATCCCTGCCCTTTTTCAGCCTAAGGCCATTCCCCCAGCTTAGCCCATTCCCCTTTTTAGTCTCTTTTCAAAAGATGCAACCCATTGTGGCTCTTTCTGCCACAGGACTTTGTTTCCCCAGCTAAGAATCCACATTTCAATCATAATTCCTGGTCCCTGGGTGCTGTTTTCCCAAAGCATGCAGCAAGTGATTTTCTCCAGTCCTCAAGGGGCTCACCCAGAGATGCTGGGGTATATAACATTTATTGGGATGGAAGGAAGGAAAAAAAAATCCCCTTTTGAGCAATTATGTCTAGGCACAGATTTATGGATTCATGTCTCCCACGCCCTGCCAATCACACCATGCTATCTCCAGTTCCTACAGAGCCTTACACTCCCTGATCACAAAAATAAGCACAAAAGTGAACTCCAATAATGAACAATCACAGGGAGTGGGTTCAGCTCCCTAAACACAGCCCTGGGAAAGGTTCTGGGTTCTCCCAGCTGACCTCCAGCACTGTCTCCATCCAAGGCAGAGCTTTCCACAGATCTTCTTTTGCAGCTGAGATGGCTCAGGGATGCCAGATCTTCTTCAATGGCATTATATTTTATTATTATAAAAAAAAAAAATAATTATTATGACACCTTTCTTCAGAGAAACAAATAACACTGGGGGTTTTTTTGTGGATTTTTTCACTTCTCAGACATGGACTTGTTGGAATGACTCCAGAGGAGTCCAGGAGCTGCTCCAAAGGCTGGAGCCCCTCTGCTCTGGAGCCAGGCTGGGAGAGCTGGGGGTGCTCACCTGGAGAGGAGAAGGCTCCAGAAGAGCTGGAGAGGGACTGGGGACAAGGGATGGAGGGACAGGATACAGGGAATGCCTTGCATTGCCAGAGGGCAGGGATGGATGGGATATTGGGAAGGAATTGTTCCCTGTGAGGGTGGGCAGGCCCTGGCACAGGGTGCCCAGAGAAGCTGTGGCTGCCCCTGGATCCCTGGAAGTGTCCAAGGCCAGGCTGGACAGGGTCTGGAGCAGCCTGGGATAGTGGAAGGTGTCCCTGCCCATGGCAGGGGGTGGGACTGGATGATCTTTAAGGTCCTTTCCCACCCAAACCATTCTGTGATTCTGTCTTCCCTTCATGGGTTCTATAGGGAAATATTTGCCCACCCTCTGCTTGCTGCAAAAGAACTCAGGAACTAAAATCTGCAACTTCTGGAAACCAAAAGCTACAAACTCTTCTGTTTATCCTTGATTATAATCTCCTTTCTATTATCCTTTTTTAATATTGTCCTTTTTCTTTTCCCTATAATCCCTTTTTTTCTCTTTCCCCTCCATGCTCTCCTCCATTGATCCCCATTACCTGCTCCTCCAGTGACTTTTTTTTTTGTCCTTTCAGTGACTTTTTCACTCCATGGACCACAGCAGGAGCTCAGGGGCAGAAGCTCAAAGAGATGCATTTTCCACCCAGGCATTTCTTGTTAAGCAAAGTGAGTCCTCCAAACACCCAGAAGTGCCCAGAGGAACCTGAGGTGATGCCCATGGATGTTACTCAGTGCTGTTTTCAGGCTTAATGACTTCACTGTTTTACTCCTGGCCTTCTTCACACCTTGCAGTGGACTAAGAAAAAGAGTTTGGATCAAATTCTCAACTATTCCTGCTCCCCACAAGGATTTGGGATGCCCTGACCTCCCAACACTGACAGACACTCTGTGCTGAAGGAGTTCCCCTTGGTGATTCCCACCACACAGATTTCAAACCCCCAGACCTGTGGGGACAGCAGATTTGAAATTGGCTTATTTTGTGTACTTTTAAATGGTGAATGCAGCCAGGAAGCCAGGGAGGAGGGGAAATAAGAGCAAAGAGCAAAGCATGGCTCTCAGGAGCCCCTGCTGGGGTGTGATGGATGCTGTATTTGTACAGATCAATGATCCATGGCACTGTAGAACAAATTCATTACGAGTAATCCATGTTTTTAACTGTGAACCTTCACTCCTTTGGGTCTTCATTTTTTCATGAATGTTCTTGACAAAACACATGTTTTAGGTGTCCTCCTCCCTGGCTTGGCCACCCTTATCACACCAGGTCTGTGAAAACAACTCAGCAGCTCATTTTTGGGCAGGACAAAAACCCCAGCCCAGTCTTGGACAGTCTTTCATGAGGAAGAGTTAATCATCTTAACTGCTCCTGCCTTCCTGAATAAAAGATTGCAGTTCTTTTGCTTTCATCTCCGTACAAGTGGAGAGGGAGAACTCTCCAGCTCATCCTGTGAATCCCCTTATTCCTTTTTACATTTCAAAAGGCAGCTATTGTGCAAAAATACATTTTAAAAGCCCCAGAGCTCTGAGGGTTTTTTGCTTTATTTTCCCTTCCCAGCACCTCAGTGGATTTCATCTAACAAACTGTCACCTTCAGCTGGGGTTTGGGCATAATGGGTTTTGCTGCTTGGGTTTGTTTTGTTCCCTAGCAGCCCAAATCTTTGCTTTTTGAGCCTTTGGTGTGTTTGGGATTCATCTCCTGGGATTTCCTTAGGGGTCACTGGCACCAGAATTTCCTCTGTTACAGGTGGAGACCTGAGATGCAGGGACTCTGTCCCAGATCTCCTGAGGTGTTTTGCCACTCAAGCCCAGACATTCTGTCACCTGGACTTGGTGACCCACACTGGCTCAGAGGACTGTCACTATCTTAACCTCATGATCAAATTCAACCCCATCTTAGGAGCATTTTTATCTTTGCATCTTCATCCTCCCAGCTTCTGTATTTTAGTTCCAGCCTGGCCATGTGCAGCCTCCTCCCAGTCCATATCCATACTTCTTTCTCTGGGGTAATGCTAGACCCCTCTTCCTTACTCTCCATCACCACCTGAGTGCATTTTGTGTTGTTTAATCTCCTTTTTTGAACCCCAGCCATCAGCTCAGTCCTCCAAGCTTTGCTCCATCCCAAACTGGTCTTGGGAACAGCTTTGAGATAACAATAAAAAATAATATTAGATACTAATAAAAGCTGGAAGCTGAAGCTGCAGAAAGGATTTGCCCTTGGAGGAGATTTCTGCAGCCACAGGAGGCAAAGCTTAGCAGAGGTCCCATGAGAATCCCATCATTGCAGGAAAGACAGCAGTGGTTCATCTGTCATCACCAAACTCCCAGTGCTCCTGGGGGACCTGCACACTCCCAGAAAACCAAGACAAAGGGTCACAGGAAGCTCTGAGTGGCTCTAAAAGCCCCAGGCTCTGTGCAGAGAGCTGAATTTTTAATATCCAGCACTAGTCCTGGGGCTGCCTATGCCCACGTTCAGTGCAGGGGTGTTGCAGAGCAAATGTCTTTCCAGAAAAAAAAATTCTTCACATGCTCCCAAGCCAAGGTGGTGAATGAGCTCTTCTGGTGCCCATCTCCCAGCTCTGTTAAAATAAAGATTTTTATGAGTGCAACCAAGTACATACAAGGGCTTCCATGAGGTTTAGGGATGGAAAGAAATAAGGGAGGCTGTGAATTTATCGTGTTGTGTCAGTTTTACTGTGTGGAATAAACTGGGGTGGCTCCATCCACGGCTGACATCTGTCAAGGTCCAACTCTGCCCTTAACAACCTCTGCACACAATCATGGAATTATTTTGGTTGGAAAAGGCCTCCAAGATCACCAAGTTCAATCTGTGACCAATCCCCACCAGCCCAGAGCACTGAGTGCCACATCCAGGCCTTCCTTGGGCACCTCCAGGGATGGGGACTCCAAACCTCCCTGGGCAGTTCCAATGCCTGACCAACCTTTCCATGAAGAAATTCATCCTGATGTCCAAAATTCTTCCTGATACCCAAATGTTTTGCTTCTTCTGGTCTAAATGTGTTTATCAGAGCTGTCCCTATAGCCATACTTGGAAAAAAAAAAATTATCATTTGTGACACTGAGAACCACCTGGGATCCAAAGATGTTATTCTATTCTATTCTATTCTATTCTATTCTATTCTATTCTATTCTATTCTATTCTATTCTATTCTATTCTATTCTATTCCATTCCATTCCATTCCATTATATTCCATTCCATTATATTTTATTATATTTTATATTTTCCCAGAGGGTGTTCTGAGAATCTTTTAAAACAAAGTAAGCTGAAAAAAAATTTAAATGGAACTTTTAAATGAGAAAATTGAAGCGTTTTCATGCAAGACTGCTAAAATGTTTCAGTTGTCAAAATGTTTCAGCTTGTGCATCTTTCCAGCTGAATTGATGGGTGTATTAACAGGAATTCAGGGAATGTTTCTGACAACCAGATGAGCTCTTTTGGTTGTATTTCCCATTGCCCTGGCTCCAGGGGGAGCAGATCAGGTTCTGCTCCACCACAGATCTGAGCTGCTGCTCTGACAAATGCAGTGACTTTTTTGGGTGAGATGAGACAAAACTTGGCTCCCATCACTCCAGAGTGGGACTCGTGCCCCTTTTGTGCATTTATTTGTCAGTGCTGAGTGTGAGTCTGCAATCAGCAAAGCTCAGTGCAGGGAATGTGGCATCTTGAAGGAGCTGGGGCTGTGTGAGTGTGATGGATGGAAAGGATGGAAAATATCCAAACCAGCACACTGGGCACTGAGAACAACAGAGCCTGAGCTCTGCCTGCCCAGCCAGAGATGCTGGAGCTCCAGAGATGCTGTACCCCAACCCCCAGAGGTTCAGCCTGGGGAAGAGAAGGATTTAGGGAGATATTCCAGCACCTTCCAGGGCATAAAGGGG
>VZTT01073224.1:55279-79666 GCA_013400855.1 Buphagus erythrorhynchus
CCTGGGATAGTGGAAGGTGTCCCTGCCCATGGCAGGGGGTGGGATTGGATGATCTTTAAGGTCCTTTCCCACCCAAACCATTCTGTGATTCTGTCTTCCCTTCATGGGTTCTATAGGGAAATATTTGCCCACCCCCTGCTTGGTGACAAAGAATTTAGGAACTCAAATCTGCAACTTCTGGAAACCAAAAGCTACAAACTCTTCTGTTTATCCTTGATTATAATCTCCCTTCTATTATCCTTTTTTAATATTGTCCTTTTTCTTTTCTCTATAATCCCTTTTTTTCCCTTTCTCCTCCATGCTCTCCTCCATTGATCCCCATTACCTGCTCCTCCAGAGGCACAAACCTCTCCCCAGAAAAAGTCTCAGTTTGGAGGTCTGCTGGTTCTATTTCAAACCCCAACATTAACCCTAAAACCAGTTTGATTTCTTTCCCAAGTGCTTTAACAGAAGGTCCTACCTCTATCTACAAACCTTGACCAGCAGAGAGAGATCTAAAGATGGGAAAAACCAGGGATTCTCCACGCTGCTGTCAAAGCTGAGCAATTCAAGATGAAAGCACTGAAATTCTCATCCTCCTCTACCCCCACACCTCACCATAAAGCTTAAAGGGACATTTCAGGCCTGGAAGTGCCTCTGTGTGACCAGACAGCAGCTGAAAAACCAGGGGAAGGTGCCAGGATCTCCTGCCACTGGTGGTTTTATTTTCACCATCATTCCCAGCTTCCATCCCACATCCCAACTCTCCAGGGCTGAACGAGCGCAGCACTGGACTTCTGCACACCCAGGCCAAAACATCATTTTCCTGTTTAAAAAGGCCTTGATTACATTAAAAGACCCTTTGAGGATGGAGACTCCCTCGGCAGGAGGGAGCCAGAATTCCTCTCTAATCACTGTGCAGTGCTAAATCGAGGTTTTCCAGCCTCTTGGAGAAATTTGTAGGCGAGGCACCGGAAAGGCTCTGGAGCTGCTGTTGAATTTTGATGCTGTTCATCCATTATGGATGAAGAGGTTTTATGTAAGAGTCTTTCCCTGGCGTTCATCTGAGGCCAGGCTGTCCCAGGCTGCAGATTCACAGAGGGAGAAGGGACACAGAGCTGGGATTGCTGCTTTTCTCCTGACAACTGGGAGCACTCAGCTTCCCAGTAACAACAACAAAAAAAAAAAGCCTCCAGTATTTAATAAAACCTTGTCCTCCCTGCAAGGTACATCCTTCTGTGTGAAATATGCATAAAGCCCCTGTTTGGACATGGATCATGCTGTGTTTTTTGGATGCAAGAACACCTCTCTCTGTCAGCTTTGCACCTGGTGGATAGAGGGACTTTGCATGGAAGCATTTCCCTCCCATCCTCTTGGATAATGCTCTGACCACATGTCCCCTGTGGCTGGTGAGCCAGCCAAGCCTTGCTTGTTCTGCTCTCTTTAAACAGGAGGATTAATTAAGCTGGAGAATTTGCTAATGCACTGTTAGATCTGTCCACAGACAAGGCAGGGAAATGAACCACAGTTAATTAGCAAAGGTATTATTAATAAAACAACCAGATCAGAACCTGCCTGGGTGGATAATCTCTGACTGCCCCTCAGCTCAGCCCTAAAAATCTGGTTAAGAGTGGCTTTGGACATCTCTTTTATTTTCTCCTCTTGACTCTGCCATCCAGCACGGAGGGTTTCCACACATTTGTTCATTCTCCTGCAGGGACAGCAAACAGACAAGGGAATGTTGGCCATGTCCTGCTGACACCCTGCCTGTGTTTGCAGAGCCCACAGGGCCTGGCTGCTGGACAGGCTGGAGGGTTTCCATGTCTCCATTCCTTTGGGTAGGGCATGGGAAGTGTTCAAAGCCCTGGAAGGGTCTTCTTGCTGTCCACAACTCCCTGACAGGAGGGTGGAAACAGGGGGCTTTGGGCTCTGCTTCCAGGGAACAGGGACAGGAGGAGAGGGAATGACCTCAAGTTGTGCCAGGGGAGGTTTAGGTTGGATATTTAGTGAAATTTCTTCATGGAAAGGGTGTCCATCCCTGGCACAGCTGCCCAGGGCAGTGCTGGAGTCCCCATCCCTGGAGGGATTTAAAAACTGTGTGGATGTGGCACTTGGGGACATGGATCAGTGGTGGCCTTGGCAGTGCTGGGGGAATGGTTGGACTGGATGATTTTGGAGCTCTTTTCCAAACCAAGAAATTCTCTGATTCAGTAGCCACAGGGAGAGAGGCCACCACTTTTTTAGCAGATCTGCCCACAGACAAAGCCCTTCACAGTCAAAGAGCCTCAAAGTCGAGAGGATACCTCATTATCCTTTAAAAAAGCCAAGGATTGGTATAAACACACAGCACAGGGGTGTCACTGCAAGGGATCCCCTGAGGAGCCCCACTGTAGCTGGGGAAAACCATAAACTTTACACTCCCCTGGTGCACAGTAAACCCCATTTCCAGCCTCCTTTCCTGTAACATCCATACAGGAACAAGCCCTTTCCAGTCCCTCTAAACCCCATTCCCATGGGAAGGGCCATTATTCCAGGTGAAGCTGCCCCTGGGTGAGCAGAGGACTTTGTGCTGCCCCTCCTGTGCTCTGTGTCTGCTCCCTGGTGTCACCACTGTGACTCTTGAGCACTGCTGCACATCAAAACATCTTCACTGTGCTCAGCAGCAGCTGCATCTTTGCCCTCCCTTCTCCCCTCAGAGGCTTCACTGCTTTTAGAAGCTCTCCACAGATAAAAGTGTTTCAGTTTGCATCACCTTCCACCCAATTTGAGGCTCCCAGCACATCCACCAGAGTGGGTATTCCCAAAATACGTGGCACTCACTGAAGCAGGAGTGAAGCTGGGGCATGGCAGAGCAGCTCCTGTGCTTTCCAGGATATTCTCATCTTCTCCACAAATTTCACCTAGTGGCCTTGAAATACCACAAGACTACAAATAAAAGAACTGAGGATAAAACCTCAGCCTGGGGAGAAAGTGGCTGCCCATTTTTTCCTCCTCATTTGCTCCTCCCATGAGTTGTTTTTGTCTTTGCTCTGGGATTTCCTGTACTTTCCTGTATACAGGAATTTCCTGTACAAACCTATAGGTTTGTCTACGCCTTCTACAGCTTCCAGGACAGCCTGTTTGTATCCACTGGGACATCCAAAAATTCAGCTGGAGTTTCAGCCCCTTCAGCTGAGCTGAGTTTGTGTCTCAACATCCCCCTGATACCTCTGGACAGGTAAACCCAACTTTTAACACTTTTGCTGTCTGAAAACTATCCTGAAAGCACAATGCTTTATTCATCCCAAGGGAATCCCAATGGAATTTTGGGTAGCTAAAGTCAAAGGATGAAATTGCCAGAGGGAAGGGACTACCTTGGACTACCAAGGGACATCCAGGCTGCAGGCACAGGAAAACATGCAGCAGGGATCTCTGCAATTTAAAAAATCAAATATAAAAAAAAAATTCAAATGGACTTTTAAAATTAACATTAAATTAAAATTAACATTTAAAAAATTAAAATAGACAATAAGGTTTCAAGTATGAAAGACCAGGGACACAAATGTCCATGATCCAGGTGTAATTAAGCCACAGATGAGCATCTTTTGGGTTGGAGGAGGCTCAGGTTCCCCAGCACAGCATGGAGCATTGTTAGAAGGAGGCTGCTGGCAAGACAAGCAGGTATTTTTTTTTCCTGTCACGAAGCCAGCAAGTCTCTTCTTCCACAGCAATTATTTGCCTCAGATGCCTAAAAATACAATGTTCTGAGATTTGGAAAACTTTTATTTTTAAAACAAAGCAAGCACTTTGAACTCTTTTGTCATGAAGCAAGCCAGCACTCGCGTGGATTTTCTCTCAGCTCCATCCCCCAGCCTACCCAAAACCCTGCCTCAGTTTCTGTTGTGGATTGTTTTAGGCAATCCCATCACTCTGGAGGTGTTAAATCCGAATTTTTGTTAACCCAGTGCATCCTGGGCACGTGTGATGGGGGAAGGGGAGGCACAGCAGAGCCCCCGCGTTGATGGAACGCCACAGCTCGATGCTCTCACAGACAATCTCTGCTTGTCACCCAAAATATCCCTGTGGCAGCAGCTCCAGAGCTCCAGTTTTAGCTCCAGGCGTGCCTCCAGCCCACACTGGGTGCTCTCCTGCTGGGTGCTGACAGCAGAGCTAATGATCACTAATCTCTGGTTTATTATCGTTTAATCTTTTTTTTTCCAGGCTCCTAAGGGAAGGAGAGCTGTCTGTGTCACTCCCCTCCTGCTCACCCCACTCCTCTGCTTTGATCCTTGCCACCTGTTGACCAGTTTGCAATGGGATGGAGTGAAGATATCCAGCAAAGGGATGATTTTAAGGAGGTAAGAGCCCTTCCAGGCATCACCACTCACAGGGGATGATCATCGTGAAACAGTCTCTAGCTTGTGAAGAGCATTCATGTTTCTTCTCAGGTGAAGATTTACATTTTCCTCCTCAAAAGCCTCCCCAGCAGCCACAGAGTCACAGAATCATAAAATCACAGAGTCATGGAATGGTTTGAGTTGGAAGAGACTTTAAAGCTCATCTTGCTCCACCCCCCATCCATGGGCAGGGGCACCTTCCACTACCCCAGGTTCCTCCAAGCCTCATCCAACCCAGCCTTGAATGCTCCCAGACATGGAAACTTCTCTGGCCAACCTGCACCAATGTTTTAACATCCTCACTGTAAAAAATTTCATCCCAATATCTCATCTAAGTCTCTCCTCTTTTTAGCTTAAAACCATCAACCCTCATCCTGTTGCTGCAGACCCAACTCAAAGTCTGTCCCCATCTCTCCTGGGATGTGTCTCTCCCTTTTAAGTGTTGAAAGGTGTCCCTGGAGCCACCCTTCCTCTGCATCCATGGGTACCACCAAGGAGGAGGAGTGGCCCCAGGCTTGTTTTCCAGTGTTGTTTGGAGATCCCAAAGCTTTGGATGTGTGAGTCATCCCCATTCCAAACCCACCCGTGCCATTTCAGGAGCTCTTCCCTGGGAGTTTGCTCCCAGCTCCCGATCCGCCGCTCCCAGGCATGTGCTCTGCAATCTGTGGGAGGAAAGACTTTCTCAGATCCTCCTGGGTTTGCCCTGAGCTCCTCAAGAAACTGGGAAAGGGATGAAACAGAGCTTTTCCTGCCAGCAGAGGGGATTTGACCTGGCACTAAACTCATTGCCTGCAGAACAGTTGCTGGAGAGGAAAGAAAGGACGGAGAGGAAACACACAAGTCCTTTTGCATTCCGGGCTCCCAGGGAGGAAATCCAGTGCCAATGAATTATACAAATGCTTATGCAATTAGAAGGAGCTACAGTCAGTCCTCCTGCAGCCAAAAATAGCTGTGTGCACCAGCAAAGGGCCTGCCTGCCTTCACATCTCCTTAGGAGGAGAAAACACTCCGGGCTGGTGAGTGGGAGAAGATTCAGACAGAACAAAATATCCCTGGCTGGGAATGCTGGAGGGCAACGAGACACAGGGGTGGGACACACAGCTGGCCCCATGCTTCCTCCTTCCCAATGGGGGTCTTGGAATCATGGAATGGTGTGGGTTGGAAGGGACCTTAGAGACCAACCAGCTCCAGCCCTGCCATGGGCAGGGACACCTTCCACTGTCCCAGGGTGCTCCAAGCCTTGGAGGAGCAGGAAATGGGGATCAATGGAGGAGAGCAGGGAGGGGAAAGAGAAAAAAGGGGTTACAGAGAAAAGAAAAAGGACAATATTAAAAAAGATAATAGAAGGGAGATTATAATGAAGGATAAACAGAAGAGTTTGTAGCTTTTGGTTTCCAGAAGTTGCAGATTTTAGTTCCTGAGTTCTTTTGCACCAAGCAGGGGGTGGGCAAATATTTCCCTATAGAACCCATGAAGGGAAGACAGAATCACAGAATGGTTTGGGTGGGAAAGGACCTTAAAGATCATCCAGTCCCACCCCCTGCCATGGTCAGGGACACCTTCCACTATCCCAGGTTGCTCCAAGCCCCATCCCACCTGGCCTTGGACACTTCCAGGGATCCAGGAGCAGCCACAGCTTCTCTGGGCACTCTGTGCCAAGGCATCATCCTCCTTAAATTGGATGATCTTTAATGTCCCTTCCATCCCGAACCACTCTGGGATTCTGAGAGATGGCTCTGAAATTCTCCCCTAAAGATCTACACTCCCAGGTTGGAGAGACATGGAGCAAATGTCCAGAGTGATGGGAAAAGGGACAGGAGTGCCATGGGACAGGACTGAGCACAGCTCTAACCCCTGCTGGCCTTTGGGCAGAAGGCTGTGGAGGTTTATCCTGAATCACAGCAATCCTCAAAGTGGGATTTGGAGACAGCCACCCTGTGTGCTGGCCAGGGCGTGCAGAGGAGCCTGGAGGAGAAGGGAAGCAGAAATGCCATCTGGGCTTGGCAGAGACACTCCTGAGATCCCTGCTCCTGGCAAATCCCAGCACTGCTGAGCCCTTCCAGGATAAAGTGGCAATGGACCAAAGATGCCAACTCAGCTGCACTTGGCCCAAGGTGCAGGGAGGGGTGGAAGGGGGCCAGGAGTGCTCTGGGAGTCCGTGGAAGTCACAGGAGATGTGAAATCCTTCCTGGCAGCAGCACTGCTGGCACGGGGGAGGTGGATGGCTGCGAGTCCCAGAAATGCCACCATGGCAGGAAAATGATGAGGTGGGAAGATGTTGAGGTGCTACACACCATTCCTGAGCGATTTTGTGGAAAGATAAGTGATCAGCAAGCTGGTTTTCTTCTGGTGGTCCATCTCAGGGTGGGAAATGTCCCAGGGACACATCTGCATCCACAGAGGTTGAAAATCATTCATTAAAAACTGGCCAACAGCAAGGCTTGGAGATGGCAACTCAGCCCGGATGTGCAATCAGAGCTGGAAATGCCACCTTTCCCATCTGTGCCACACCTGACAGCCTCCCATATTCCTGAGGGCACCTCAGGTGGCTTCTGGCACAATGATCAGGCCACCAAACCACACCCCTACACTGTGGGCACTGCTGTGGGTGTCTCAACTTTGGCAAAACCCCACACTGGTGATGGTGGTGGTGGTGACACTGAAAGAAGTCACCCTGTCCCCAGAGCCTACACCAAAGAGGGACCAACAAGATTCCTGGGATTTATGGCACAGTCCCAGGGCAGTCACTTGGTGCAAGATTTCACATCTCAGTTTGTCTGGAAACAGCACAGAGGCTCCAAGCCCTGTGTCTGGGAGTGCTGGGGAGCAGGAGGTGCTGCACACATCAGGATCTCTCCAGCCTGCCAGAGAGTTGATGTCAAAGTTTTGCTCCTGGAGAAAACAAATTGGGGTAGATAATGTTCTTGCTGACAAGCCAGATGTCAAAACAAGGCAGGATAATGTTACTGAAAGCCTCAGCTGCTCTAAAAGGGAGGTGAAGAGATGATTGTTCTTTCGTTAGACATCAAAATTTGATGGCATATCACTATGACTGAAGGGCTCATGAATGCTTAAAGCAAACAGGGCTGGAAGTTGCCAGGGATATCAGCTGGGGAGTTCCCTGGGAGAGGCTGACCACGTTTGGTCTCCCTTGTGTGCATGCTCAGAGCCAGGAGATGGGCAGGGCTGCTGGGAGCTCTGCACTCCTCTGGCAAGAGCTGGTCCACCCCAGGAGAGTCCAACAACAGAATCAGAGAATTATTCAGGCTGGAAAGGCTCTCTAAGATCATCCAGTCCAATCAGCACTGCCAAGGCCACCATTAAACAATGTCCCCAAGTGCCACATTCACACATCTTTTAAATCCATCTAGGGATGGGGACTGCACCACTGCTCTGGACAGCCTGCACCTTTCCAGTGAAGAAATTCTTCCTAATATCCAACCTAAACTTCCCCAGTGCAAGCAAAAGTCTGCCTAAACCCACAGTGGGTGGCTTCAGGCCCACGTAAGAGCTGCAAAGTTTGGGACAGTGACAAGCAGCCTTTCCCAGGACACAGCACTGTGGTCACTCACTGCAGCTGCCACAGCAGAGCTCTCTCAGCCCATTTCCTGTCCTGTCCTTTGGGCTCCTGAATGTCCCCAAGGAAGGCTGGTGAGGAGCTTTGCTCATAGCAGGTCCCAGGGTGACTCCACAAGATGAATTGGACTCGGACACCAAGGTTTTTTCTTCTTCCCAATATCTAATCTAAATCTTCCCTCTGTCAGTGTGAAGCCATTCCCTCTTATCCTGTCACTCCATGTCCTTGCCCAAAGTCCCTCTCCAGCCCTCCTGGAGTCCCTTTAGGTATTGGAAGGACCAACAGCAGCTCAGTCAAAGGAGTCACTGATTTTGTGACTCCTCTGTGACCCTGGTCCTGTGACAGAGCTGCTGTGCTGGGAGCACCAGAGAGCTGTGAATCATCAGCTGGATCATATCTTCCTGTCCTGCCAAGGTTGTAAGGAAGAGAGAATCCTGAAAAACATAAAAATGAGAAGGTTTGGGTTGGCTGTTGGCTTTTTTTCCTGGACAAGTGTTGTACTCTTTAACTTTAATTTTACACGTGTAGAATCATGGAATGGTTTGGGTTGGAAGGGACATTAAAGACCACTCAGTGTCACCCCTGCCATGGGCAGGGGCACCTTCCACTATCCCAGGTTGCTCCAAGCCCTGTCCTGCCTTGCCTTGGACACTTCCAGGGACACTTAGCAAGGATTTCACAGGGGAAGGTCTCTCACATCCTTTGGTTGACAAACACGTCTGCAAACCAAAACACAGAGGTTGCTGAAAATTGATGGGAATTTACTGGGAATGGAGGGAATTGCCTGCCTGGTTTGGCAGGGAGAATCCTTTGCAAATTCAGGGGCCTGGAAGTCCCAAGTCTGCTGCACAAGGTCTGTTTCCCTCCTGTGCCACGCTGCTCCTAGACTGGGGTCTGAACATGCTGGATGGATCATACCAGGATAATATTGCACAGATGGACATAAACCTGCTGAATATTGCCCAAAACAGCAGGCAGAAATATCCCCTGTGATTTACAAGCAGAGCCCTGCCCACAGAGGGGCCCAGGTTAGATCAACACCAAGGACCAGGGGACAGCTGCCCAATTCCCCATCATTTCCTGCCCACACCAATGTGCCAAACCCAGCCTGAGCTCTGCCATGACAAACACGACTCAGGGGCATCCATCCCTGAGCAATCCTCAGCAAATCCACCATCCAGAGCAATCATCATCCTCTTTATGAGCCACAGGACAAGCAGCAACTGTTGAGGCTGCTTTTGAACTTTGCTGCTATCATTTATCTACATCCAGTGCTCCAAGTCCCATCTGTCTCGCAGAGATTTCCTCTTGACATCAGCTCCTCGTGGAATTTCTTTTATCAACTTCACTGTGTCTTTCAGCACAAAGGCAACCTGGCACGACTCTTCCAGGAGTCTTTGTAGCAAAATAAAATGGAAATGATGCTGTTCTTAATGCTTTTCCTACCTCAGGAGTGATTTATGGGTGTTGCTGAATGCACACAGAGATAAATCTCAGTCGGTTATGCCTGGCTCATCTCCTGAACACCTTTGAATTAAAGAAGGAGAAAAAGAACCCAAACACAAAACTAAAGCAAAGACCAGCTCAGAAAAAGGGGGGATTCTTGGGGTAACCCATCCTTTGCAGGATCTCAAGAGAGAATCTGTAGGTGCCATCTCCCCACTCTAGAGATGAGCAAACAGAGATAGGAAATGCTGTTCCCACTTGCTTATGAAAGGGTTAATGGATCTGAATAAATAAATAAATAAACAGTTAGAAGTACCAGATAATAATGCTTGCTGCCACATTTCCCCAGTATTAGAAACTCCTTCACTCTGCAAAACAAAAAGCAACAGGACTGTGCACTGGGTGCAAGTTTCAGCTTAAGCTCCCACATCTTCCCAGTCCCAAGCCATTTTCTTTCACTTAAAAGGGGAAAAAAAATTACCAGATCACACATTTATAGCATGACAGTTCTGACTTTCCCAGCACTGGCTGCCCTGTGCACACCAGAAATGCCCCCATGATGACAAGCAGCTCTTTTGGTGCTCCCAGGACTGGTGTAGCCTCACATATCCTGATTATTCCCTGTATTTGGGGTTGTCCCACACAAACACAAGCGTGGAAGCCCAGAGCCACAGCAGATGTGAACATGCTGAGCACATCTGGCCAGAAAATACAGAGCAGAGCAGCCAGAGCATGCACACGGTTAATGGTTAAATAGAATTAGTTAAAACATGAAAAAGGAGGTCCTAACACAACCCAGAGTGCCTTCAAATCCCTTTTGCTTGCCTGGGAGCAGCGCTGATATGAACCTCTCATCTTTAATTTCATGTCAAGGAGCATTTCAGTGCTGATCAGAAAACAAAGCAGGGAGTGGAGCTGGTGCACAAAGAAGCATTCAGTGGGTTTGTTGCTAAAATGATCTCCTGTTTTTGAGCACCTCACAGAGACACAGCCCCCACAGCTTTCTCCCAAATGCTTTTTACGTGGAAGCCCTAAAACAGCAGGCAGAGCATTTTCTCCATTTCCCAGTGATGAGGAGCAGTTTATTCATCAGCTGTCGCTTTTTCTCCACTTCCTTTTAGGGTGTTCGAGACACTTTTTCAGGAAAAGAAATCTGGGAATGCTCTTAATCACCTGCATGCTTCATTAGAGGTTTTTACACTGAGCTGGGAAAGTCACACCCTGTTACATCCTCGCTGTGTCTGGGGACCAAGAGGAGAAGGGATTGATGCAAGGACACCCAGGCTGGCACTGGAGGGAGCAGGATGCAAGGCCAGATCCTTAGAAGCTGTGAGGATGATTTAATTACAGATTCTGCCACATCACTGCCCTGGGCAGCCTGTGCCATGGCTGGACAACCATTTCTGTAAAGAATTTTCTCCTAATATCCAACTTGAACCTGCCCTGGCACAATTTGAGGCTGTTTCTTCTCATCCTGAATGCAATTCACTTTTACATGGTCTCCATCCTGGATTGCATCAGGGAAAGTGACCCCAAACCCTCCTGCTGCAAGAAGCCCCCCTTTCCCAGGAGATGTTTGATGGCAGCTTTCCCCACACCCCCAAAGCCAGCTCCCCTCTTACACCTCTCAGCACCCTCTCAATATCTCTTTCTCCTCTGCTCTCCTCTTCTGGGAACCTTCCAGAATTCATGTCCCTGGGTGTCCCACCCACATGGGTCAGGCAGCATTAACTGGTCAAAAACTCAGCTGAAGCTTCCTGAGGGCACCTGGGGACAGGTTATCCCCACTCAGCTCAACCATCCTGGATAAACACCATCCTGGATAAATATTTATCCTATATTTATAGGATAAATACCTATATAAATACTGTGTATTTATATAGGCTGGCTGAGCCTGGAGAGGAGTGGATGGAGGTCCAGGAGGGGTAGGGAGTGAGAAACAGATTCCCACCCAGCCCTGATTTTTGGATAGTGTTCTTCATCACACCTCACTCCTCACCCACACAGCCCAGAAGAGAAAAAGCAAATCAGCCACATCACACCAGAAAAACCATTCATCTGCTTTCAGCCCTGAAAAATGAAAAGCTCCTTGGCCTCTGAGTGAAAGGAGGTTTTCCCACACAATAGCTCAGATCCCATTAAAGCATTGACAAGCAACCACTTTGTGCTTCACTTAAAATTTAGCCAAGAGGGAAAATATTACTTTGGATGGCAAGAAGAGATTGCTTTTAATTGAAACTCTTTCTGCACTGAACTGCTGTTGACACTCAGTTTTCAATTAACAGTTCCACGGGTTTTAGTTCAGTTCAAGTCAAGTCTGTAAAGTGAGAAAAAAAGAAGTAAAATCAAATAAAATCAGAGCTTCTGGCTGATCTTGGAGAAGATCAAAGGGATTTAAATGCAAGTCTGTGTGGAGTTTTTTCCTTCACACCCTTGACTCTCTGGTGCTCTGCCATTTTCAAGGTCACCTTCACAAACTGTTGAAGGACTGAGGTTGGGAGGGACCCCTGAGGTCTTTAATCCAACCCTTGAAGTCACCTTGAAGGTCAGAGCTGTTGCCCAGAGCCTTTTGCAGGTGGGATGAACATTTCCAGCAGTGGAAATGCAGTGCACAGCTTTGGGGGAGGTTTGGCACACCCAGGTCTGGCTGCAGCTGGGATGTGCCCACCCTTGGTGTGGGAGCCATGGTCACACATCCTGGCACAACAGCCTGGGACAGGGTGGGAAAATGACATTTCTGACAATGGAGAAAGGTGCAACTCAGGTGAAATCACTGCAGATACATTTAATGGAATTGCACTAAAAATACTTTATGTGGGCAAAGTGGAAAAACCCTTTATTTTTATATCTAGAGATGCATTTAAGTGGTGGCCTTGGCAGTGTTGGGTTAATGGTTGGACTTGATAATCTTGGAGGGCTTTTCCATCCTAAATGATTCCATTCTGTACATAAAGTCGAGGATTTACTGTTGGCATAACTGGAACCACAAGTCTGCATTCACAAAAATTATAAAAATAATTTTTAAAATAAAACAAACTAAAAAAAAAGAAAATCCAAGTTGTTTTCTGGCAGTTTCCTCCAGCATTCTTATGCATGAAAAAAAATCTCTTGTCACCCAGGCCAGGGAGGTTATTTCAAGTGGAATTGTTCCAGCCAAGAGCAGGAGGATGCTGCAAGAGGTTTGCTCCCAGCAAAGCCTCTCCATGGGAAAACCATCTGGAGAGGAGCAGCTCCAGCAAATCCCAGCCCTCAAACCCAGCTCCTGGCAGAGTGGTCCAAGCTGCAGTCAGCAATTCTTCCCAAAAACATCAATCTTCTCATTACAGCCTGATTCAAGCACGGGAGCTTTCATTGTGTTCACTCCCCAGAGGTCAATAGAAGGCACGTCCTGATTGTTGGGCAATTTATTTAATGACATTGCAATGGGCCACGAGACAAAACAAGATGCTCCGTGCTTGAGTCTATCCAGGGGCTGCATTTGTCTCTTTTTCCTTTCATCCCACGTGATAAAAGTGTAATTCTCCAGGTCCTCCAAGCTGTTTGCTCTCATGTATTACCCACAAAACCAGAGATGAGCACAGCTTCATCTCTTAAATTCTGTGCAGGTTGTTCACTGTCATTTTTGTCAGTTTATTTGGGAAGGATGGAAAAGGGAAAAGTTGATTTTACTTGTGGATTTTTGCTTTCCTTTAGTAAAAAAGGATGATGTTAAAATTGTGCCACAGAGATTTATGTACCACAGGCAGTTATAGGGTCCTAAAACTGGCCTTGCTCTTGATCTGAATTGTCTATCCTACAGCACATCCAGGGGGAATTTCAGCCCTCTGGAATTCAGTTGCCTGGATTCTGTGGCCAGTCCTGCCAGAAACTCACCCCATGCCCCTGAAGAGGTCACCCAGGCTTAGATTAGGGTGGGAAAACTCACCATGGAGGCACAGAGTGACAGAATTATTGTGACTGCTAAAAATCTCTAAGATCACCAAGTCACCCCAGCACCACCACCATGCTCACCACTAATCCACATCCTCCAGTGCCACATCCACGTGTTTCTGGAACACTTCCATGGATGGTGACTCCACTACTGCCTTGGGCAGCCTGGACAACCCTTTCCCTCTCTTGCTTTACAAGCAATTTGCTGTAAATAATTTCATGTGCCTCCATCTGTTCCATGTGTCAATATTGCAGAATAATTGAGGTGGGAGGAGTGTTTTCAAGGCCTCCAGTTTAACTTTTGGATCAAAGATGAGTCCTCTCCTAACACCAATTTATTGCCCTTGGTTATGTCCAGCAGAATTTTGAATATCTCCAAGGATGGAGAATCCACAGCCTCTTTAATCCCTCTTTTCCCATGTTTGACCACTCTCACAGTGGAAACTTTTCTCTTGCCTCTCACTGGATTTGTCACCTCCTGTGCACTTCCAAGAGCCCTCCTTCTCTAGAACCCTCCTTTAGGGGTTGTAGACAAAATTTGGATCCACCTTAGAACGTCACCTTTCCTCTACCAGTTTGTCCCCCCTCCTGCAGCCACAGAGGGGACACTGGCTGTGCTTTGGGACAGTTGCACTTCCAATGGGCACTCAGATGACCTCCCAGATCCCAGAGGATTGGGCTGCTCTGCATGAGCTGCAGGAACATTTGGGCTCTTCTGGCCTGAATATTTTTGGAACTGTCAAAAATATTGCAGCAAATGGTGAGGTTATGAAAAGCTGGTATTTCACACTGAAAGAAGCTAGATTTAGTTTGGATATTGGGAGGGAATTGTTCCCTGTGAGGGTGCTGAGCCCTGGCAAAGGGTGCCCAGAGAAGCTGTGGCTGCCCCTGGATCCCTGGAAGTGTCCAAGGCCAGGTTGGACACTGGGGCTTGGAACAACTTGGGATAGTGGGAGGTGTCCCTGCCCATGGCAGGGGTTGGAACTGGATGATCTTTAAGGTCCCTTCCAACCCAAACCACTCCAGGATCCTGTGATTCCATGGTCTGGGAAGTGGTAGCTTCCCAAGTAATGAAGTTCAGTACATCTGATTTATTCTCTGGATCAGGATGTGCAGCAAGAAGAAAAAAACAGAGAGGGAGGAGAAAAAGGCGGAAGAAAGGGAGATGTGAATCCAGCACAGAAAGCTGATGTAGGGTGGCAAAATGTGTCTGCTCAGCTCTTCACTGGATTTCTTCCACTTGAATTTGAATGGAGAAGGATGAGGATGTAATTCACTGTGATATCGTGGTTCTGGTGTCCAGCGTGGGTGGAAGAAGATGTGCATGATAAGAGAACTCCAAAGATAACAGCAAATTTTGGAAAAATTTTTTTAAAATGCCATTAGAAGTGGAAGTGGCCATGCAAGTCCTGGAGCCAGGCTGTGGGATGGGTGAGTATCCAAGGTGAGGCATGGCCAGAAATTCTTCCTGTCAGTCTTCCAGAGCTTCCCATCCACACATCCTTGGCAGGACCAGATCACTGCTGCTCTCCAAGAGTGTGCCTGCACTTTTCTCCATCCCTGACACAGCTCCTATTTTTATTAAAAGAAAAAAAAAAAGAAAAAAGGAAAAAAAAGGTAAAAAAGTTCTGTTTTGCTGATTTTGTTTTTTTAACACAGCCTAACAAAACTCCAGATAATGACAAACAAGTGAGCAAGACTCTGGCACAAGCAAAAGAGATTGAATCTGTCAGCCCGTGGGCGGCTGGAGCAGGGTAGTGCTGGCTGTATTTTCTTAAGGTGGCTCTTTCCATCCCTAGGGCTGCTTAAAATAAAGCAGTTGGGAATACAGAATTATCCTCGATGCTGAAATATGGTGCTGCATGCAGGAAATGTTGCTTTTTGTGGAGTCTCTGCTCTGACACACTAAATCCACACCAGCAACTCAAGCACTGACTGGAAAATGATGGCCCAGACACTTCAGTGGCAGTGCTGGAGCCAGGGAATCAGATCCCTTGGGATGTTTGAGCCTGATTTTTGGGGTTCAGGGTGTTGAAATGTATGAGGAAGGGTCACCTGGACTCGATGAAAAGAACAAGCCTTGGATAGTTCACTTCCAAGATAGTTAGAACCCAGAATCCCTCACAAGGCTGTTGGGTGTGAGAGCTCCTGGTCCATGCTGGGATCCAGCCAAGAGCTCATTGAAGGGACCTGGACCAAAATCCTGGAGCTGTTTAAGTCACCCCAAGAGCCAGGAGGTGGCAGTGGCTGCTCTCCTCCACGTCCTGTTGCATTTTTTGCTTCCCTCTGATCCAGACTGTGTTGGGGAGATAAAGGTTCAGCTTGGTTCATACCAAAGACCTGATGCATTAAAGCAATGAGAGAACCACTGAACCACAGAATCCCAGAAGCACAGAATCCCAGAATTGTTTAGAATCAGAATTTAGAATTGCCCTCTAAGATCAGCAAATCCAACCATTCCCCCAGCACTGCCAAGGCCACCACTAAACCACCCCCAAGTGTCACATTCACAGGTTTTTTGAACTTTCAGGGATCGTGACTCCACCACCTCCCTGGGCAGCTGTGCCAGGGCTGGACAACCCTTTCCCAAAGGAAATTTTCCCAAATATCCAATCTAACCCTCCCCGGGCCCAGCCTGAGGCCGTTCCCTCTCCTCCTGTCCCTGTTCCCTGGAGCAGAGCCCGACCCCCCCGGCTGTCCCCTCCTGTCAGGGAGTTGTGCAGAGCCACAAGGTCCCCCCTGATCCCCCTTTTCTCCAGGCTGAGCCCCTTTCCCAGCTCCCTCAGCTGCTCCTGGGGCTCCAGACCCTTCCCCAGCTCTGTTCCCTGCCCTGGACTCTCTCCCGCCCCTCCAAGTCTTTCTTGTTGGGAAAGGCTAAAACTAAACCCAAGATGTTTCTCCTCTCTCTGCTGGCAAAGGAAAAGTCAGGAAAGGTTGAGTGAGAGAAATGGATGGGAACAATTCCATCACTGGCAGGACCCTGGAAGGAGAACACACTCAGGGCTGCACAGGGTGGGATTGTTGGGGTGCCCTGTGCAGGGCCAGGAGTTGGACTTGATGATGCTTGTCCATGGAATGAACAATGGAGGTGGAATCTCCATCTCAGGAGATTCCATGGGTCTATAATGCTTTAAGAAATGGGGATACATACAGATGGAAATAGGATCCCAAGGGCATTCTTATGCTTAAAGGTGATTAAGCACCTTTTCAGCACCTGCCCCTCCATGACCTGTCCTTGTGTTTCAGCAGGAGAAATCCCTGTCCCTCCCTTTCTCTTGGCTTTCACATCTCTCTGCTGGCTCGGTGGGACTTTGTCCAGCTCCCATTTTGGGGGGGGGTCACTGCCAGACCATCAAGCCCCTGCCTTGAGACCAGTGCAGTGGCTTCAAAAGGCGGTGACCACGGGATGGCAGCAAAATCTGTCACTGGGGAAGTCCCCAAGCCTGGTTTTCCCAGTCCTTCTTCCTGGGTACCACTGCTGGCACCGGGACACAGCAGGGCTGGGCTGGCAGTGCAGAGTCCAACCCGAGCCTGAAAAGAGACAGGGATCAGGTGAGATCTTTTTTCTCGAGTAGTTTTGTTTTTCTGTTGAAAAGCGATCCCTAAAAAAAAAATCCCCAAAAACTAACCAAAGAATAAAAACAATTTTTTTTTTTTCTTTATCATTCTTTTTGGATTAATCCTCCTGAGTTGGATGCTTTCTGTGGATGAGGAAGAAAGTGGATGGGAGCAGTGAAAAATTAAGAATTTTGAAACAAAATTAGCCTTTTTTTTTTTTTCTTTCCCCATATAAAATCCATATAAAATCTCAGGGTAGGATTCCAAGGCTGTCCCTCTCCAAGCAGCAACCTCTGCAGATGCTGGAGAGCAGAAGGCACTCGGGGCAGGCAGAACAGGCTGTTCTGCTCAGGGATGAGGAGATCTCTGCCTAATGAATTGGCCCCGTTTCCAGAATGACTGCCAGGATGAAATGGGGTCTCTCCTCCACTTATTCATGGAAATTGGCTGCTTCCAACCTCTCCGCCTGTGTCATTTCTGGGATGGAAAAAAAAAGTGAAATGGGAAGGGAAGGAAAGGAATGAGTTCACATTTATGTCCTGGTAGGAATTTTGGCTGAACCCCATTAAAACCAAGGTAAATCAGGGCTTTTTATCAGGGCTTTCTAAAGTAACACCTACCTGGCATCTTTTCCCTTGCTTCTCTCTTTTTTCAGAGCAGCTAAAAATTGCAGAAGGAAAGAAAAGAAAACTAAAGCTGTGAGGTTTGTTGGATTTTTTTTTTATATAATGACATTTTGGGAATTAATTTTTTTTTTTTTTAATAAAGTAAAAATGTCCTGATTGACTTTCCCCCCACTCCTTTTTAAACTTCGACATAAAATCATGGAATAGTTTGGGTTGGAAGGGACCTTAAAGATCATCTTGTTCCACCCCTGCCAAAGGCAGGGACACCTTCCACTGGCCCAGGGTGCTCCAAACCCCATCCAACCTGGCCTTGGACACTTCCAGGGATCCAGGGGCAGCCACAGCTTCTCTGGGCACCCTGTGCCAGGGCTCACCACACACACATGGAAGAATTTCTTCTTAATATCCAGTCTAAACCTACTCTCTTTCCACTTGAAGCCATTCCCCCTTGTTCTGTCACTCCATCCTTGTCCAAAGTCCCTCTCCACCTCTCTTGGGGCCCCTTCAGGCACTGGAAGGCTGCAGTTAGGTCACCCCAAAGCCTTCTCTTCTCCAGGATGAACAATCCCAATTCTTCCAGCCTTTCCTCATGGCCAGATGCTTCATCCCTCCTTTCCCTCCAGCTCAGAACAGGACCAAAGCACCTCCTCCTCCTTTTTCCATCCCTAGCAGTTATCCAGCCCCACAGACCTGAGAGCACTGGAACCTCCCCACCCATCCCACTTCCAGACAAGGATGAGGTCATGTAATCATCTTTCCCAGCAGATTTAATTGGGAATCCGCCCCACTGACAGAGGATGGATTCACTCTATCACTTCGAGGTCAGCATGCATACAAATCAAATTCCAGTGCCTCCAGTTAAAGAGATCTCTTAAGGCTGTAGGGTTAGGATTGAAGAGTCTAATAAGGGGAGAGAATTAAGCCTGCAATCACTTGGACTGATTTAAATTAGGGTTGTTTTTTTCCCTCTTGCTTTGATTAAAATAAGCTGATTTTCCCTTCCACCTGTGTTTCTTATGCAGGCAGAATTTCCATTAACTTCAGTCAAAGCCTTTTTTTAACTTCTCGAAGCTAAAACTTCATGGCATCCCTTCCTCCTGGTTGCCAGGATTTTCCTGAGCACATTCCCACCCTTGTGATATTAATCATATAATATCTCCCTGCTTTCTGTACCAGTCACCTCTGTTATTAAATGGACCTCCTGTGTGCCTTTCTTCTCTCTTATTAAAGAACACTGACCTTCGTTATGTTACAGAAAATGATGAATATTCATTATGGGATGGGGATGATCTTGGGCTTATATTGTCTGCAGGAAGATTTAGGTCAGGAATAAAGGAAACCCTTGCTGTGACAGGGACAGTGATGGACTGGAAGGGTTTGGAGGTGGGACAGGGCACGTGGCTTTCAAGCACACAGACAAATATTAGGGATGCAGCAGTAGAGGTGATGCTGATTTGGGGTCAATAGGTGGGATCCTTGGCAGCCCTTGTCCTTTTGCACACTTCCTATGGAAACAGCAGTACTGGAAATCTTCCAGTAAGTTCTCCCAGTAGCCATCCATTAAAAAGGACAGCACAATGTTTAATAGCATAATTTTCAAACTCTGGACTAATTGTACAGTGCTTAAATCAAAGAGAAGACAAAGTAACCTAGACAGTCATCTCTGGCCTTCTATTCATCCTCCAGCCCTGCACTAATGGCACTAAAGACAGTACCTGTCCCCATCCCCCTGATGTGTTCATCAATATCCAGGAAATCCTCCAGCAGCCACACTGAGCTCATCTCCCCACTTTTCACCCAGCACAGAGTTGGGATAATGCCCAGCAGAGGGATGGGAAGTGCCTGAGGAGCACGGAGAAGGCTACAGCAGCCCTGGAGCTCTGGCTGGAATCCACTTTCCTGAGTCCCATAGACATTCACAAGGTATCCACACCCTTCTCTGGACTTACAGGAGGCATTCCTTTAAATTCCTTGGGTGGAGGCAATCCTGAGCACAAACACAGGCTGAGTGGAGAATGGATTTAGATTGATTAGGATTATTTAATTCTTGATTGTAAAGGTGGTGAGGCCCTGGCACAGGGTGCCCAGAAAAGCTGTGGCTGTCCCTGGATCCCTGGAAGTGTCCAAGGCCAGGCTGGACGGGGTTTGGAGCACCCTAGGACAGTGGAATGCATGGCAGAGGGTGCAATGGGATGATCTTTAAGGTGTCTTCCAACCCAAACCAGTCTGTGATTTTATGATTTGGTTGCCAATGGCAGATGAAATCCAGTGAATCTTGTTCATGGGGTCACTGGTTTTGTATCTCTCTCCTGGGGATCCAGTTTAGCTACTTTAGGATTGCCAACACAGAGCAAAGATCATTTCTGAGCTTCATGACCTCTGTTGGAGACAGACCCCTGCAGAAAGAGGCCCTGCAGAAGCTTTCCTGGCTGCTTTTGAGGGACATTTGTTGCCTGGGTTTTCCTGCCCTTTCCTTTAGAACACCATGGAACATCCTGAGCTGGAAGGGACCCACAGGGATCATCCAAGTCCAACACCTAAAGGTTCCAGGCTTTCATGATTCAAAATACACAGAGGCAGCAAAAGGTACTCCTGGTACCTCTGGCAAAGCCCATGTGTCAGTCCTGACCTTTTCCCACTTCCCTGGGGGATCCCAGCTGCCTTCCCCAGATTGTTCCCACAGCCCAGGCTGCTGTGACAACCTCAATTACTTTTCCCTACAACCTACTGTGGGTCTAACCACCACCAGCAACTCACAGCCTTCCAGAGACTCTTGGAAATCTTCCTGATTTTTTAAAGCTAACCTTGCAAGGATGGTAGTTAGGGCAATATTTTGGGGGAAAGTGGAACAAAATAAACAATTTTTCCTCTGAAATGTTCTGTACAGCTTTTAAAATGATTCCTGGAAACCTGCTGTGCTGGTCATCAAAGAAAGCAAGGAACTGGATTATGTGTGCCTCGAGCCTAATCCAGCCTGACAGTCCTCACAATTCTGTGTTCCCTCTGTTATCCAGAGAGCAGGGACAGCAGAGACAGCTCTGCTCCCTTTTCCCCACTGCCCAACTAACATTAGGGTAGGAGCAGCTCCATTTTTGGGAAGATGCTGCAATTCAGTCCTGATATTTAACACAGGCAATAAATTCAGCACCAGCAAGGACTGCTGCCTCCTGATCCTGCTGAACCCCTGCTAAGATCTTTGATTTTAAGGATTTCTTTAATTTATTTTTGAATAAAGATACTCTGTCTTCTCCTGCTCTCCCCTGACTTCCCCCAGCAATGTGATCTGTTTGGATTAGCTCTGGGAAGATGAAAGCAGCCTTGCTGCTCCCAGAGTTATCTGTGCACTCCACGCAGTACGAGGAGAAAAGCGAATATTCCTGAGAAAAGCGAATATTCCTGGTCGCTGGTGCAGCTCTTGGCCTGCTGTCAGCAGAACGGAGCAGTGGTATTTCAAAGATAGATAAGGAGACTCTGCAGGCTGCATCCACACTCATCTCTGCTTGGACATGCAATTCCTTCTGTTCTGGTTCATGGGCACTTGCAGAATTGCATCAAAATTCAGGCTGGGTGGTGGCTTGCCCAGCTGAGCATGGGACACCTCCAAGGGAAGCAAAGCTCCCAACCCCTCTGGGTTTGTGGTCCAGCGTTTCACCATCACAGTGCAAACATTGCTCCTTGCCTTATGGAATTGCCTTTGCTGCAGCCTTTGCTTCTCATCCTTTTATCACACACCTCTGAGGGGAGTCAGGCTCTCTCTTCTCTATAATCTTAATTACCAAGCTGAAAAGATAAATTAGATCTCACAAGGCAAGACCACAACTGGCCCAGACAGAAAGATGGACAGATCTGCTAAGTGAAGTTCAGCACTAGGGCAGGGAGCAAGAGGACCTGGGTTTGTCCAGCCTCACTGAAGAAGTCTGGAATGGAGATGAACACAGGCAGATGAACACCCACCCTTGGGTTACACCAGTAATGCTGTTGTGCCACAGACACACCTTTTGCTGATAAAAAGGTTATCAGAAGCCATTCCCTGGCCCATTCCACCACGTGCTCGTGAGCACAGAAGGAGAGCAGATGTAGAGGTACGCTGAGAACAGTGGGGAAAAGCCTTTAGAGGAAGGGACACTTTGCCCCAAAGACAGCAGGCACCCCACAGCTCAGTCTTCAGCCAAGCCAAAATAAAAGTGATTTCTTCTGTGCTGCACCCAGAAAGAGAAATGCAGCCCATGACTCCAGCTGCTCATGCCAAACCAGGATGTGAAACGGTGAGCAACGTTCCCATTAAGCAGAGTCTGCAATCCAACTAAACGCTCTGGATTTATGGGAGTTGGCTGGAAAGGTGGATTTTTGCAGCTAAAAGCCTCTCTCCCCTCAGGCAGCAAAGCCATTACAGCTGCAAGTCCCCGTGGTCCCTGGGGACAACCTGAGGGAGGTACTGCTGGGTCACAACTGCTCCCTTTTTCTTCACCTGCAGCAAAAAAACCAAATTCCATTTTGGCATCTCTGGTTTTTCTTTCCCCTTAGTGCTGGTGGATTTTTGGAGACAGGAGAACAGTTCTTTGTTAATTTGTACTGGAAGTTCTGTTAATCCAGATCTTGGTCACTGCTCGTGTGTTGTCAGCTGAGTCACAGACTTTGAGGGACATTTATTACAAACGCAGCTGATGCCCCGAGAATGAGATAGCATTTGTAATTAAATGCGTTTTAATGGAAACACGGGAAGGCACAGGCGAAATTAACGCGAGGCTGCAGTGACCGACTTCTTAAATAACAACTTGTAAATTGGTTACAATTTACATTTTGAAAAGATACAGGAAACTCATTAAGGCTCTAGACAAACAGCTCGATGGGCATGAGGAGAGGGGAGAGCTCTGCAGCTCGGAATGACAAAGACACCCAGAACAGCAACAACCTCTGAACGTTTCCACCACCGCTGTTCCTGTGATGGTTGCCCTCCCCAGGACTGATTTTGGAAATAAAAACAATATTTTTATCTTTGATTTTTAGCTACCAAATTCCAGAAGAGAAGCTTGCCCAGTGCTGGGACCACGATAATGCAGCTGGAGCTAAGTCTTGGAAAAGACCTCCAAGATCAAGTCCAACTTTTGACCCATCACCACCCTGTCAACCAGCCCAGAGCACTCAGTGTCACCTCCAGTCATTCCCTGGACACCTCCAGGGACGGGGATTACAACAGGTTTTTTCTAGGAACGTGTCCATCCCCAAGAAACACCGGTTAAGAGTCATGTGGAATAGTTTATAGCCAAAAGAGATGAAGAAAATACTGTAGATGAATTGCTGCAGACAGCCACAGATGCAGTTACAGCCACACAGGCTGAACCCTGTGGTCAGGGCATTAACCAGGGACATCCAAATCTGCCACCTCTGCAGCTTCACTGTTCACCAAAGAGCCTTTGAAAGGTTTTGCCTTTGTGGCCACAGGAGGGAAAGCATCTGAATTTCACTTGTAGGGATTTCACTTCACCATTTTTTTTTTCTTTAATCCCCTGTCAACACAACAGTCTTGATCTCCAAATATTTTTGAAGACCTGCTCAAAGAAATCCTTAACCTGGCTGAATTTCTTTTAGATTTATATCTTTACTGGCATTATTTGTTCCATATCTTCCCCCAGCTTTTAAGGCAAAAAGAGGCCTTTATCTGATCAAGTCCCACTCCCTGCATCACTCAGACATCCTGGCCCAGAAGCAGCTGTGGCTGGACTAGACCAGACACTCAAACCTTCAGAGCAGAAATGTGCTGTTATGAAACACAACAGAGAGAGAATCGCCCCACAATGGTTTCAAGCCTTCAAATTTCTTGATTTTGTAATGTTGTTTTCAAGAACTAAGATTCTGTTTTGATTATGACCACTACCTGTGTTTAAATTTCGCTTTTTAAGGTAGATTTGGAAGCTATCTCAAGCAACAAGAAACCATTTTATTTCACCTAAAACAAGTGACACAAGGAGAGCAGTGAGAAGGAAGCAGCAGGGCCAGAACACACCAAGACAAGCCTCAGAAGCTTCTTCAGAGGCTTTGGGCAGGTGCTGAGCTCCAGATGGTGCAGGGGGGTTCTGGCTGGAGCTCACCTCACATTCAGGGTGACCAGCTCAGCATCCTGCAATTTTAAAATAATCTGCAGCTCTTTGGCACTCTGATCCAGATCCTTCCCAGAGTGTGATCTTGCAATCCAGAGACCTTCCTGGAAGGTGCTGTGTCCCACTGGCACAAAGAAGTGATGCAGAAACGCTCCCGTTCATCAGCACATTTCGAGAGGATTTGGAAGAACAGCCGAGGTCCATATCCAAGTGGGCGGGAGCTGGAAGGCAGCACTTGCAGAAATTCTCCCTGTAAATAAATCCTGCTGCACGAAGGTTGCATCCCTGCTGGAAAATAAGGCGTGCCCAGGCACTGGGAAGTACATCCATGGGAGAAAATGGTTAGAAAGTTCCTCTGCACAAACTTGGGTGCCAAGCTGCATTTTCCTAGATAATTCCCGGCTCAAAGCAGTCCAGGAACAGCTCCCAGCAGGCAGATTGCATCCAGCCACCCTCTCCTGGAAGGCGAGGCAAGCTGACAAGTGTGAAGAGGGCGTTTTGTGCCAGTTGGCCCCGGGGCTCGGGATACACCGAGTTCCTGGATGCACTTTAGATTATTAGCACGGAACTGCCTCTCCTTAGAGCCTCATTACCGGGCATCGATACCTGACGCCACCGAGCGTCACTGGATCGAAGCCCCGGGGCTGCTCTGCCAGCTGGGCGAGTTGTCCCGGCTGCTCCAAAAAAGTGACGAGCACTCACACGTGGATGTGCCTCCAGCCCCGCAAGGATTTCAATTTAAAAGGATTTTAAGTGTAGAGGTGGAACTTCGGGGTGGTTTAGTGGTGGCTTTGGCA
>VZTT01073225.1:213-13228 GCA_013400855.1 Buphagus erythrorhynchus
AATCTCATTGCTTATCTCTTACCAAATTCTCAGGGCAAGCACACGAGAATAATATATCAAGGGAAGTTGTGCAAGAACCATTGCTTGCAAAAACAATTTTGGAGTGGGTGCAGTTCAGAGCAATCTTTCACTGTTAATAAAACAGCTGAGGCTACCAAAACAGTCTTATCTGGTGTAGTAGCACTTGGACCAAAGAAAAAAAATCCCCAGCAGTCTTTTCCCCCCACCCCACAGTATTCACCTTTCATTTTGTCTTAGTAGTTATTCCTTATTATTAATCCNCTGAAAAAGGGAATGCTAAAGACTGATGGACCAGTGCAGTGTCATATATTTGCAGTGTAAAACATGCAACCTGACTGTACTGTCAGGGATTTTTGCACAGAGTTTTGAGGTTTTCAGATGTTTGGACCTGTTCTCTCTTAACCTTCTCTCTCTTCTAGAGTCAGCCTGAAATGGAGCCAAAGCACAGTAGGCAGCTATGTCTTGCTCTCATTAGAAAACTGAAAACAAGAGCAGGTGGATGTAAATCAGGATGGTTCTGCTGGGGTGAAAGGAATATTTCTTCACAGTCGACATTAGGGGGTCTTGATGCAGTTCTTATGTGAAGAGCAGAATCACAGATATAAGGGTTTGGCCAAGGTGCCTTGGTTTGTTCCCACAGCACTGGGGATGTCTAGGCAACTCTCCTGCAAACTTTGGATAAACTCATGGCAATTTAACTCACAGAATCAGGTAGGAGGAGGTACATTATTAAAAGCAGGGCTTTTCCTTCGACTCGTATATATACTGAAAACATTTGAAAGTTTATGAAAACTTCTGTCTGAACCAATACAACTCAAAAAAAAAATTATTTTTTACACAGTTCCAGACTAAACTCAGCAGCTGAATCCACACTGTCTTTGGGCTGTCTTTCACACTCCCAAGAAAATCACCATCACTTTTTAGCTAGCAAATATCTCCTGGGGAAAACGTGACTCTGGGTCCATCACCCCATGTCACTCCTGGCCACTTGTTCCATTTTTAATGTTCTCTGCTTCTCCCTTTTAGTACTATTTACCCACTACTATTTACTACCCAGTACTATTTACCACTCTTGTCACAATTCAGGCTCACTGAAAACTCTCAATGAGTCCAGGATGTTGCATGGCAGTATCAAGAGTAATAATTAACACTACGAAAACAAAACTTAACTGCTAATTTCCTCTTAGGAGACTTAACAAATAACATTAGCCTAGAGCATAACTAAGTACATTTTAACAGAGTTCTTTACAATAGTGGTTCAATTATGCACAGCAGATTTTTTTCACTGTAGTCATAAATTTAATGCGATACTAATGAGTCAGTGAAGAGCAAACTGATGGGTAGTTTCATTCAGAGTAGAGCTGTTAAGAACATTTTCAATTAAACATTATTTTTTCTCAAGATACATTTCTGTCAGAATTTAAATGCTTTGCAGTTAAATATTGATTTCAAGAATTTATCAAGAAAAACATTTCATGAATCAGGATGGATTCTCCAAACACCTCAGGGAAGAAACAAAACAAAATTCTGCTCTTTTGAGTGCAGATCTGGTATTTTAACATAAATCTTTTTTAGAAAATGAGTTTGAAGAACTGTGATTTCTTTCAGCACAAACCAGAAAATACTTCCCAAAACTTCTGTGGAAATTGAGGTTTTTTGATCAGCTCTAACACTGACTTCCTACTTTAAATATCTGGGAAACAAATACTGTCGTTGACAATGAATTCTGGCAGGTCATTTTACCATTCCCTGGACATCTGATGGAAAAAAAAAAAAAGCAGCAAATATTAAGTGATACCTGGTTGAATGTTTAACTTGTATTAATTGCATCTGTTAAATGGACTATGCTGTTTATAGACAAATGCTGATTTACTTTTGTGTGTTCATCAATAGTTTTGATCTTGTATTGATAACATGGTTTCAGCTATATTGCTCCTCTATTAGAATGAAATATTGCTAAGTTTAATAGTTGTCTTGCTACTGGAAAAAGTTTCAGGCAGTTCAAGGAAAAGTTGGCTTAGAAAACACAGAAAATGGGAAAATAATAGTGCCAAGAAAAAGTTAGAAGATAACACAAACCCTAAGAAGTGGTCCAAGGTCTGAAAGCTGTCAACTGCTGAGTTTGAAGTAAAATTTTTACTTTCTATCAAAAAATATTTAAATAAATATGATGATTCTTCATGTATGCTTCTTCATCTCAGTATGGCTGTGTAGATGCTCAGAAGTTCTCTAAAGTTTCTATTTCCAGTAGAAGTTTCAATCTCCGAATAAATATGGACTCCAGATGGTCAAGGCAACCATATTATTTCTTTAATTATACAGGATCTTACAGTGATCTCAGAAAACTCAACATTAAACATTACTGACTCTGCTGCTGACAAAAATGCTTTTGCATTTTTGAGTCTAGTCAAGCATCAAGAAACATTCTCCTAGAAATAAGACAGATAAATAATCAGAAGACAGCTGTGGTGTTATGCAGAAGATTCCAGTTTAGCTTTTTATGCTGGGCAGTTTCTAGAAATAACCCCTGCACTTAAGGGCCTGGCCCAGCACAAACGCTGCTCAGAAGTTTTCACTGATTTCTATATTCTCTGGACCAGAAAAACTCATTGCTACAGAAGAACTCTTTCTCAGGTAAGTAATCCAAAGTAAAGCGTTCTCCATGCCTGGAAATCTGCACCTGGGCCCCAGGGATGTGCAGTGTCACCCTCTGCCTCCTCCAAGACCTCCAGCTGTTTCAGAGCACAGAGGGCTCACAGTTTTTTTTTTTTATGCAGCTCTTTCTTACATACAGCTGTGGGGAGAGAAAGTTAAACCACCAACTGGAGACCAAGCCATCCCCCTATGAAATCAGCCTGAAACACCCCTGGACATCAGGAAGATTCAAGTAAGACTATTCTACCCCAGCATGAGACTTGGTGATGCAGGTGGATTTTTTTTCCCCTATTTTATAGCTACATTTTAAGCCAAGTTAAAGACAGACCTCATCTACAGTTTATGCACAGTTTCTTTGCTCTTCTTTCTAGAACTAATGTTTACATAACATAAAAATTGTTAAATCATAGAAAAACACCAAAATCACAATCTCTGAGTAAACCAGAGTCTTGTTTTGGGGTCATCTTCCTCCTATGCTTTTTTCCCAATGGGTCACTGCCATGTGCTGAGACTCACACAATTCCTAAGTGGCATTAGAGGGACATTTCTGAAACATTCTCTTAGCAGAATATTTAAGCATATTCATTTTTTAAAAAGTCACTGTACAAGATCCCTTCTCCCTGAGACTGAGGCTTCAAAAAGTCAAATAAGATTAATAAACTAAATTAAAGGGTGCAAAATGTTGTACAGGGAGCTCCCTGTACAACGTTTTTTTCAAAAGAAAGAAAAAAAGGGAATTTGAAGGCTGCAGTGCAGGGAAAGTGTTGTTTATAGCAAACTGTGATATGCAAAGAAAATTGGCCAGGTGAAAGCATATGATTGTGTTACAGCAAACGCCAGCTAAATTAATATCTGGCACTAAATAAATCTCTTAATAAAATTACTGCATTCTAGTACCCTGCACATTCTGCATATGTAATAAAACTCTTTAAAATGAATAGCTGATAAGAAAATGAACCTGTTTGGGGAATGAATAAACACGCTTTCACATATACACACAGAAATACCAAATGGTGAAACATACTCATAGTGATTATCAGACTGTTAAAATAATAACCCTGTGAAACAAATAAATCTGCCCCAAAGCAAATTATGTCTCTGCTGTACTTACAGTGAAACCTTCTACAAACACCCGATAAAGGAATAAACCTTTTAAAGGAATAAATTGACTGTACAGTAAGGTTATCCACAGATTTACACTGGACTGCAGTGATAAACCTTCTTTTTCATTAGTCCAATAGATCATAGGATATACAGTACTTACAAATGTTTCAGCATTAAATATAAGCTGGAATGCTCTGCTGTATGTATGCATTTGAGGGCAGGGGGTCAATAAATAGACTGAATGTTGCTTCACAAAATATCTGTCAGTGTGCATTAGCAGAATACCTGATGGAGAGATGAGCTGGCTGTAAAACATCTCCTGCACACCCAAACCTCCAGCCCACAAACATTAATAGGCAACCTGGGGCTCAGCAGGGCTAAAAATCACATGAGTTATTTAAATGCTTAACACCATGCACACAAAATTTTAAAAATAAATGAATTTTCATCTACATTTCTGCTGGTGGGTTTTAACATTTCTAGATATGTCTTGCCCAAGAGGAGGGCAGACCAAATGCCAGAGACCTGTGCCAGGCTCTGAAAAATCAAGGTGCAAGAGATGCTGTGAGCAAAAGCTACAGTAGAGCTACAGGCCCTCCCCATGGCCATGACTCCCAACATGTCCTTGCATTGCTCCTACACAGAAAGGGAAACAACTCAGGATCAGGCCCCAGCCCTATCTTGGGGGTCAAGAGTTCTTTGTTAATCATAATCTCTAACAAAATATAGAAAAGAACTTTTCCCTCCAGAAAAAAATCCAGAATCATCACTATTGGATAAGCTGTTATCAAATGAATCCTGCATTAAGTATGGACAGCTTTGAGGGTCAGAAAAAAGAGATTCATCACTCCACTTCCCACTAGGCAACCAAAAGGAAGGCAGGAACAATCCTTGTTCATAGAATTATAGAAGAGTTTGGGTTGGAAGGGACCTTCAAAGGCCATTTAGTTCCAACTCCCCTGCCATGGGCAGGGAAGCCTTCCACTAAACCAGGTTGCCCAAAGTCTGGTCCAATCTGACCTTGAACCCTTCCAGGGGTGGAGCACTCCATCCCAGTTATCCCTGCCAATTTCTGGCAGACACTTTTAGTGGCAGCACTGGAGACTCAAATACTCAGAGCAAAGTCACACAGGGGCTCTGCCTGGAAGCACAGAGCATCCTCTGCTTCCAGCCCTACCACTGTCCCTCCTCATGCAGCCAAGTACTTCCTCAACCTCTTGGTGTAAAACACATAACAAGATTTAATAAAGTCTTAAAAACACATACCAAAAAAATAAATTTAAAAACTACACATTTAAATTCCTAGGAAGCAGAGGCAAATCAGTCCCCAGCCTCCTGGATCAGCCTGTTGACTCAGCTCAAGCCTTGAGCTAAAAGAAGGTGAAGAAAAGGAATAAGAAAGAATAAGAAAACTTCTATGTTTCTGCCGTTCTTTCAGAAAAGGGGAGGGACAAGCAAGTAATGTGGAGAACAACTAAGATGAAATGTGATGTTGAAATGAATAAGTAAGTTCATTATATTCTACAACATGATAAGACTTTGCAGGCCTGATTACAACATTAAGGGACGGTGCTGCAATATTATAAATTACAGGGTGAAGCACTCCTGTTTCTGTCTCTATATTTCTAAGGTGGGAGAAGTTAATTATTTTTATAGGTCTAGATATTGCAAGGATGAGGATATCAGAATATCTTGTCATCAAGTCTAAAGACAGCAGTGAAGAAGAGGAGGAGGGGAAGGGGGAAACCACCCCATTTAAAGAAAATTACTATAAAAATACTAAAAATGATATATAGATTTTTTGACCTACATCTATCATTTTTACATGCCTAGGTACTTCATGCCTTGTCTCCATAAACCATCAGTCTGTTATTTTTCATGAGGTTGAGAGTAAATGGCCAAAACTTAAGACTTGGAAATAAAAAAAAAATAAAAAAATTAAAATCAACATGAGTGAAAAGGTTAATGGGAATTTGTATGATTTTATTATTATTAAGGAATACAGGGAGAAGAACAGCATTTCCAGCACTCTAAGTGGCCTGTGGTACAATCAGCAACCCTGGAGTATATTCAGCAATCTTCTTTTTTTTTTTTTTCAATTGCCCACCGCAGCCTATATTACAAATACATAAATCATAATGTTTCAACAAAAGCAAAATTTAATTTTCTCCTTTCAGCTGTTATCTGGGCCGGGTGGTATATGGCAGGCTGCGGCCGAGTCATTTATTACACTTGCTGAATGGATAATGGCAGGGAGAGTCTATTATACCCAGCTTTGTTAGGGCTCTGAATGTGCTACTGAAACCTGTGGCAGCCTAAATCTCTTTACATCTGTAATAGATACACAGCACTCTATTATTTCATGCCAGAGCAAAATTAAATAGTTGTGGGGAGGGGGAAGAGGAGGAAGCAGGGCTGGAGGGAGCAGAGGGGCTCTGGGGATGGCGCAGGGCTCCAGGACTCGTGCTGCTCTCACAGACACGTTTTGGGTTTGCTTTTCAAGAAACTACTCTTAAACAGGCACTGCCTGTGCTCAGCTCATGCAGTGAGAGGCACCTCCTCCTCCAAGGGGGTATTTTGCAGGATGATGACAAACCTCTCATGCCCAGCCACGGTGCAGCCCAAAAAATCATTTCTTGTGCCCATGTTCCTCCCACCCTAAGGGTCTCCATTTGTCCTTGGCATTCAGTGTGTGGGCATCAGGTGCTTTACCAGCTTTAGCCAGGCACCCTGGCAGGAAGGGGATGTGCAGGGAGCTTGCACTGGAGCTGGTGGCCACAGCAGAGCTCCCAGGCTTGAGGCTGCAGAAGGGACTCTTTCCTTCCACCATGTGCCAGCACTGGCTCAGAAAAGCACTGCCATCCCCTGATCCTCCCCCTGCCACCAGAAATTACCAAGAGGCAGCAGGCAACCTCACATCTCACAGCTCCTTCACTAGTGGTTTGTCTGACAGCCTGCCTCCAGCCCAGGAGACCTGCAACAGCACCCAGAGCCCTGAGATAATGCTCATCAGACAAAAAATTACTTTTCTGCTAATTCTAAAAATAGGAAACCCTAGATTTCTAGACAAATACATTATTATTATGAAAAATTGAGTTTTGTCCTTGGAGGGTCTGTTAGTTGTAAATTTTATGGGCAAATGCATCAGCAGACATGGTTTATGTACAAACCAAGGTTCACACTACCTCCTCTGGTCACAAACTTGTGTTTGGTTTAAGTACAGGCCCAGCCTGTAAAGCAGCCCCCAAGCAGAGGTACGGGCTTCAGCACACAAACACACAGAATGGAGGCTGCAGGAGCTCTCCAGCTCAGTAAACTCTCACATGGGATTTGCCTGGCTGCCCAGCTCAGGAAGACTAGGTTACAAAGAGTAAGGGCTGATTCATCAGAGCAGGAAGGTGTTTGCTTGGTTATTAGACCTGCTGTCTTCTTGACAACAGAAACCATTAGGTAATGGAGGGCAGAAGGCAAAACCTTCTGTGACAGTGTCTGTAAATAGCCTTTTCAGGGTGTTTGTGGCAACAGCACTTTTTTACACTATTCCTGCTCTGTTCCAGCACCACGGACCATGCTCTCTATATGCACTTAGTGAGACAGGATAGCATCCTTCCCACAGTGCCTCCAACCAACAGCTGCAAGAAGAGAGACAAAGCAGCCCACTGGGGCTCCAGCAGCCCCCACAGCACCAGCTGGGTGGCACTTTGGGAAATGCAGTCCCTGGGTCGTATTTGAGGTATAGAATCTTATTGTCTTACAATGGTTTGGCCTGCCCTGGAGAACATCAGCTGTCCAAGATTTTGCACATATGGAGGAGCACCTGACTGACTGGGTTAATGCATATGGTTGTGTTTCCCTCTGGTGGCTGGGATCAGTGGCTATGGAAATCAATGGCAGAGTTCTCTCCAAAATCTTTTTTAGTTTACATGGTACAGACTCATGTCACAAGTGTGGTAACTGTACATGTGAGGTGGTTTTCATTAGGTGGGCATATCTCCCAGACAGCACCTGAGCCCAAGGGTGCAAAACATGGGCCTCTAAAGAAAAATTTAAAAAAACAACTTGTTAAGAATCATCTCCTAGAAAATACTCCTAGGAAGCAGCAAAAAGAGGGGTGCCTTGAAGCAAACAAAACTGGCTGGACCTCTGCCTCCCTGCACAGCATGCATGGGTTAACAGCAATGCCCTTTTCAGTGCTGTGCCCAAGGGACCCAGAGACACAATAACAAGTTTCACTAAAGTTAGCCCAGACAATCTTATTATTCCCCCCAATAAAAAAAACAAAAAAAAAAAAAAAAAAAAAAAAAAAAACAGAGTTTATCTTTTTACTCCCCTTAACTCTATTATCAAGCAAGAATTCTCTTGCTGCTTTACTTGTAATAGCATTGTCCTCCTCTCAGATAACAAGAAGAGACTTACCCCATCCTCCTACCTGCCAAATCTTCCACCAATCTCAAGCAGGAGGATTAAAACTGCTACTGGGTGAGGCTGCAGTTGCTCTGTGCCTGCTGCTTTTTAAAAAGCCGTCTTATCTATGCTCGGAGAAGTAAAGGCTGCTCCCTCAATGTGTCGCTTTGTTATCGTGAATGGGCTCTTTCACCATCACACTTCCGACGCAGATTGATTCAATCTGCAGATAGCAGTGTCCCACTCCCTGGAGGAGCTAAAAGCCCCACAACTCCAAACATTCCAGCAGAACATTTTGTCTTTTATCATTATAAGGGCTCCTGCAGGGAAGGAGGTTGTTCAGTGCTTTTCTCTTGGCAACAGAGCTGGGAAAGGGCTGATAGTTCCTTGGTTTTCAGGGGAAATCCATTGACTATTAGGCAATGACTCCCATTTGTTTCCATGCTGTGAATCATAGGATGGTTTGAGCTGGAAGGGACCTTAAAGATCATCCAGTTCCAGACCTCATGCCATGGGCAGGGACACCTTCCATTAGATCAGGTTGCTCAAAGCCCCATCCAGCCTGGCCTTGAACACTTCCAGGGATGGAACAGACACTGCTTCTCTGGGCAATCTGTTTCAGCATCTCACCAACCCCTCAGTAAAGAATTTCTTCCCAATATTTAGCCTAAACCCATGTTCTAGCTGTTTAAAGCCATTCCCTCTTGTGCTATCAATCCATGTCCTTATCAAAAACTCCTCTCCAGCTCTCTTGTGACCCCTTTAGGTGCCACAGGTTGCACTGGTGAGCAAGGAGGTTAAAGGAGGCAAGTTTGATCCATGGATTTTTAACTCCCTTTTATAACCACTGCATATCTCCAGTACTGATGACTGTCTGTCTCCATGTTCCCATGATTAGAAAGCAAACATTTTGGATCCTGCACAAACCTCACTATAAACAAAGACCAGCAATGCCTTAGTTTCCAGATAAAATCATCTCTTTAACCCTCCCCGCTGCAAAGTTGTATTAAAACATATGACAGAGTGGCACTGATGCTCTCCCAAAGTATCAGAGCACAGCCCTGAGTTGAAAAGACCTTTTAGACAGATTTTTTGCATCTTTTGAATTTTTCAAGGGCAAGTACGCAAGCACAGCTTCAATAATAAATGGATTAGATTGGCTATACATATTATATCAGTCTGAAATTGAGGATTAGTTCTAACCTGGATTCAGCATTTGAAAAAGTCCGTTTGCATCAGATAGTTTGAGAATTTCACCAATTTTGTCCTTCTTATTCACGAAAGAATTGAAGGATAAGTAGCACCACAGGGCATGAAAACAAACTGTTCTTGTTGATAAGCTTATGGAGGCCAAGTGCCTCAACAAGCCAACCCACACATTGATGGCACTGCATATGTTCCCAATACTGTTTGGCACTTCCTCAGGGTTTTGTGAATTTGGTGGTGACAGAAAGATGAAAAAACTGAGATCTGAACATAAAAGTGATCTGCCCTCATAAAAAAAAATAAAAAAAAAAAAGGTACAACTCCTGCTTCAAAATTTTGAGTTTTTATTTTATGAGCCCTACTGCTTCATGAAATGGTGCAGCCAAGCAGAGGAGGACAATTTGCTGCAGCATCAAAAATATTTCCCTTTACAAACTTTTCTTTTAAGACAATCTGGTATTAACTTTCTTGTCATCTTTTAAGTGTTTAGTGTTCTCTGAACCTTCCTAAATTCCTGCCAGTGACATTCAATAGAAGTGAACATGAAAGAATAACTGTCCCTTGTGGGACTTTCTCTGCTGTGATAACTTTCTTTTCACTGAACACCACCTCATTCTCATATTTCTTACTCAGAAGAAAAATTTCCCATCTATTTTTCCCTCCATGTTATACCAATTTTCCTGGCACTTCTTATTAATTTCTTCTCCAGATTCTCACGTAATAAAAGTGTACCAGATTACAAATATCATCCAAGAAATTTTTTAACTTCTTATTCCTCGTAAAATCTTTGTTAAGAATAACCAGAACCATATCTATACCCACATTTTACAAAAAGCTAAAAAAGCAGCTGATGTATCTGTTGACAGCAAAAGACTAAGAAGGAATGGGTCACTTTGGTTGATTGGCTTTCCACATCACTTTTACCCTTCTACAGAAAAGTTCTGGTATTATGAGAAGCCATCACTGAAATTTCTGTGGTAATACAGTTTCTGGACTAGTTGAGGACCCAGATTCTCACAGAATAAAGATATTTGAGCAAATTCAGTATGAACATGATAAAACAGTCAGAGCTGGGACATCTCTGTAAGCAGATCTCCTCCTCAAGGGCCAGGTCATCTCTACAAGCTTGCAGAGATTTTATCTCTACTGACTACTGAATCATAAGAAATGTGATGGGCACATTTATAGTAGTGAGATTTCCCAAAGGAATCTAAAAGTGGCTCTCCTCAACTTCATTTGAAAGTCTTTGGAAATTGAGAATCTGCCTCTCTGCAGGTTCTTTTGGAAAACTCCATCCTGAAACACTGAAGACATCCCATCTGTACCTCATGGCATATGGGATGAAAAATTATTTTAGTTTGGCAGTATGGTAATGGCTCCAGTTTGAAAGGAGGTTGCATTGCCCCTGCCCTCAGCACTGCACAGAAACCCAGGAAAAAAATTATTATGTTCTTGCATTGTATAATTTAAACCAAGAAGAAGGGAAAACTGGCTCAAAAAACACACCCAAGAAATGATCATGTAGAGTTCAACTGATGTAGAACAGATTACCACTCCAAAAAAATTTAAATTGAACCTCAGCTCCTAATTTATTGACAGGAAACACACAAATCTAGATCTCTGTCCCATGTATATCATTTCCCTCAGTGAAAACACAAAGAAGAATTTTTAAAGAGACATGATTTTTCAAATAACAAAGATAAACACAGACACACAAACTTTTAAAAGAAATGCTGATGCTGATAACCATGGTTGGAGTAGTGATCTAGTGATCAGAATCACTTGCCTCTTCTGTTTGCAAGGCTTATGTGGGTCCCACAGGAGCCTCCATTTAAATAGGGGAGGGATTTCATCTCTAAACAACAAGGCTAGTGTCAGATGTAGCTGACACACCAGGCGTAAAGGTTATAATTTCATGAGGCTTGAATGTTTTTTAATTTCAACCAATTAAATTAAACCCTCAGTCTGAGGCCCCATAGCGCATGGTCCCTGAAATGACCATTTACCATGTACATCAGAAACTCAAGAGGTTTCCTTTTCTGTGTTATTTCCTCAGCCCAGTGACTAGATGAAAGGAAATCACTGAAGCGTGAGCACTATAACAAAATAAAATAAAATCAGAGATTAAGGTTTCCAAGGGATACTTTTTTAATGCTGTTACACTGCTTAATTTCAAAGCTACATGCTCAAACCCATGTTTTCTGTTGAGTACCGTTAGACTGTAAGAAAATAATTTGCTATGTAGATTTGTAATTATTTCTTTGTAGGGAATACAGCAGTTTGCAGTACCTGGGATTAAATGAAGGGCTGCCTTCTCAGCTATAGCTAAAGAATCACACTCACAATTTATGCAGCATAAATAAAATGGCTGAATAAGAAACGTGCAATATTCCCAAGATTCACAGGAAGTTCAGGATGCAAGTTCCCCCTCCTCCCCACCATCCCAAGGAATTTAAAAGTCTCATAGAGTTTCAGGACTCCAACATTAAAGCTTAAAGACACCTCTCCAATTGCTCTGTCAGCTGCAGACCCTGGTTTCAGGAACACATGTCTACAAGGAGACATTTCCATTTTTGCAGGTTTCCCATGAGGCTCTACCCACTTATTACCAATGGCAAATATTAATGCAAAGTTATTGACCCAAATCACAACATATTTGTATTGCAGCTCTTCCATGCATTTGAACACCAAAAACCTCCTGACTCATGGGTAAGGCTGATTTCTTACCAGAAAGTGCAGAGGGAAAAATAGAAAAAGTAATTCCTTGCATCAACATATTCTTCTATATAAGTTCACCACATTTCCTATAATAACAAAATTTTAACCCTCTAAAATAGCAGCATGGAAAGGCTATAATCAGGAAAAGCACTACATGCCAAGTACTTTTGGCTTAACACAAGGAGGAGATGCACAATTCTTGGACACAGAAGAGTTTCAACAGCCCACCATGGCTCAATAAACAAAAATCCAGATAATATTCCTGTTTCTCTTGCAAGGTTAATGCACGGCCCTGAACAGGTCATTCTCACTTATCATTAAACTTGTTTTTCAAACAGAGAAGCTGATATGATAACTTTTTTAAATTCAAAAACATAAAAGAGATATTTGTATTAGTACTGCTAATATTAAAGCCGAAGGAACAACATGTTTCCCAAAAAAAGAACCTACAGTAAACAGATATCAGCCAGTGGCACTTATAGATGTTCCCCTAATCTTAGATACTCCCTGCCTCAGAAATAATTCAAAACAACAATTGTACAGAATACATCCAGACAGATTCCAAGCTGGCATATCATTTCTACATCTCCACATTTTCAAGACAAAAAACATCCCTATTAGCCTATCAAGAAATTCTAAAACACAGGGAGGTCTGAGATATAAAAATTACAGCTAATAAGAAACTTNACAACAGAATTTGGAATTATACTAAGGCGTTCCTGTTGGGCCTTAAATATAGAGAGATAACCAGGGAGTAAACATATTTTTTCTCACTTTCATATCTTCAGTACCACTTTAATTTCCACTTCCCAAAGTATTCATATTACAGCAAAGAGGATTACAGAAAAAAAATAAATACTGGCAATAGCAGGTAATGGAATATAAACACTTTCACCTCTGGGTCATC
>VZTT01073226.1:7734-25409 GCA_013400855.1 Buphagus erythrorhynchus
ATCCCATATAACAAAAACTAAGGGAAGAAAGGCAGTGAAGTGAGAACCTGTGAAGACTAGAGTCCCCCTGAAACTCAGGCTCACCCAAAGCTTTAGCAGAGTGTTTTGCTTCTCTCCCCAACAGTTATAGGATGAGCATCACAAGGCTATAGCACAAATAATCAGGCTCCATTCCATTTTGCATCTCTCTCTAACAAAGTTGAGATTAAAAGCCAAAATTTGGGCACAGCCCTTACAGAGCTGTCGAATAGTGCCAGTACATATGTTTCCCACTCACATGTTGAAAACTGTACCTTCAAACATAGGCTTGTTTCTGATAGCTTTCATTTTTTCAACTACAAGGGGGAAAAAAGCTAAACAGAACTTTTCTGAATTGTTCCTACTGCGCCCATCCATGGGTGAAAAGACAGCATTACATCAGCTCTGCACCTTCAACGTAAACAGGGAAGGTTTAGCAAGACAAGCTCACAGCATACCACAATGGAGATTTTATTTTAGACCTGGGACAGTTCAAACCAGTTTGACACCACTATTGAGCACCACAAAGTGTGTGGTTTGGAACAAACTTTCCTTCACATAGTGTGAAGTGGATTGTCAGGCTTGATGCCAGATACTTGGTTACTTCAAGTGTCCCCTCGCTGCCTTTCTTGCAAGGCGCAGGATACAGGAGAGAGTTTCCATCTTCAGGGACAGTGCTTTCATATCAGACCACTGCACCATGCCCTCCAAAGTCCAGGCATGGGGTCCCAGCAGAATTATTTCTTCCTCAAAAGGAGCCTAAGATGAGAAGGGGGAAATGAATTAGAAATGGGGAGCCAGCTGGGGACTGTTACTCTCCCTGGTAGTAGGCCTACTCTTAAAGCACAATGTCAAGGCACCACAATGCACACGTGAAATGACAAAGAGAGATGCTGTTTTCTTCCTGAGGTCCACACTGAGTGGAGAAAGTCAAAGGGTTGTTGACTGTCTTGCGTATGGGACCATTCTTTCAAACTGAAATGAATTGATTTTAAAAAGCAGGGACTGGCTAATGGGAAACTGGGTATGTCTCTTATATTTATATTCATCAAACCAAAATTTAAACAACTTGAGGGAATGTGGGCTGTATAAACATTTTATATATAGTAAACTTTTTGTTATTAGTTTTGGAAATACTTGGAGCTACTTCCCTGCCACCGCTTCATACAGCTGACTAGACAGCATTCAGTCCACACTACAGTCAAGCAGGAACTGTTTGCTCAACAACTTCTGGTTCCATTTTCAACTGGAGTACTAATGCACACCCAGAACTTGTCATATAAATCCTGATAGCCTGATGTATGTACACCCTTTCACCAAGCAGGCAGATAAAATACAAAAACTAACTGCACGACTGTAGAGTTTTGGGCTGGAGAGTCTTCTGAACAGGTTGGCTTGGTTGTTTGGATTTTTCCTCCGTATGAGTGCTCATGAGGATCCTCTGAAGCTGAGATTGGATTCATCTCTTCACCTCCCCTCCACATTCAAAACATTACAAATATTTACCAAGTACAAAAGATATGAGAAGTGCTGGGTGTTGATCATTATTATATCCCTTTACTGACAGAAAATGGGCCCAGGATAGGAGAGATAAAATTAATCTTTCTAGGGGAAAAAAAAAAAAAAAAAAAAAAAAAAAAAGTTAAAAAAAAATTGTTTTGGAAAAAAAAAACTTTCTTTCATTATCTGGTCANTTGATAAAGAATTGTTCTGGAATAACATACCTTTCTTTCATCATCTGGAGCTCTCATTCAAAACAGGGGTCTGTCTTCCTAAGTGGGACATAAAACAGAGAAATCTAATAGATATTTGTTTCAGAGTCCACACTAAAGCTACAGATCAAATGTAACGTGCAAATTTCTCCATTTGTTTCTCACTCTCCCTCACATGTATGCATCCATACACACACACGCAAACATGCACTCCCTCCTCTTCTTAAAATAATAAAACATCCTCTCCCCAGTTCTCTCACCTTCTCTATTTTGTGCAGATCCATACTCAGATGTGTACCAAAATTTTAAACTCAGTTTGCTGAAATTGCATAGAATGTCGAGGAAATTAAAAAAGGAGCTGTGTGAAATGTTAAACTTTAAATACCATCCGCTACCTCGAGAAGAAGAAAATTAGTCAACACATGCTCAGGTTACTGCTACTTTTAGATTATCATAATTAAAAGAATAATTTTATTAGTTTCTTTAATTTTTTTTTATCCTGATGAGAATTCCCTCGTGCTAATACATGGGTATTTGAAAATAATACCTTTTCTTTTTGATTTGGTACTGAAGGACAGGGTTACAGTGTCTCCCCTAAGTGTTAATGCTGTATAGAGATGTGTTTAATTTTATGAACAGTGTGTGTGTTTCTGTGAATACCAGGCAAGACTACTACATCGTTCTCAGTAGCCCAGAAGAGTCATGTTTTACCTGAAGAACTGGGCTTGGGCTGGATGCTGCTGTTGTTCTGGGTTTGGTTTTTAATTGTCCTGCCTATTCTCTCAAGTCAATATTAATGCCATACAGCACGGCTGAGGCCAGGGCTGAGTGAGCCCCGTCATTAACAATAGCATAAACAAAGGAAGGGGACCAGTTACCTTGACATTCGATGCCCGCTTTGTTCCCAAGCTTCCAACTGCATCCTGAAGCCCATACAGGGAAGTATTGCCTACGGGAATGAATAATCCGCTCTAGCTATTGTCCCAATCTCCTGCAAAACAAAACAACACAACCAAAACAAAGATGACAACACACCCCCGCTCCGCAAGGAGTCTGCGAATGGTTTCATCCCTTCCTGCCTTTCCCCGCGCTTTCCCTGGCCACTCGTGTTACTGACCTGCTCCCCACAAGCGCTGCCCCCTGTTAGCCCACAGGCGCATCCTAATTTGCGCAAGCACTGCAGGCTGCTATTCCCCAGGTTTCTGGGGGCGCGGGGTTGGAAGCACCCCGTCCTGTGCCTGCGCAGCCCGGCCGGATCCCTGGCGCGGCCGGGCCGCCCTCGGGGAGCTCGGCGTCGGACGGGGCGGCCCGGCGGGTGGGATGCCCTCGGGCCGCGCCCGCCGCCGGCCCGGCAGCACGCAGGGATCCCCTCTGCGGCGGCCTGGCCTGGCCGAGGGGCAGCGCGGCATCTCCACGCACTGCTGTGGAGATGCGAGGGATGAACGTCTGTGTGACGGTGTGTATCCCCATTGCTCTTCCAGCTTCTCCCTCCCTGGCCGGCTTTCCGACCGCCCGACCTTGCCCTCCCTGTCCGGGAGCCTCCGCTGTGTTTGGCAGAAAAGCCCGGAGGGGCCTCCCCTGCTCACGCCCAGTCGAAGGAGCCTGCATGGAGTGGGAACATCTCTTTCCTCTGACAAATAATTAAGTTCCCCGAACTCAGTTTTTCTTCCCCTTCTCCTACAGTCCCATGCTGGCCGTCTGAGCAGAGGGACGGGCAGAAGTCCCCCATAGCTTGTGGATGGCTGGTTTGACCCCCTCCTTCTCCTCACGGAGGGGGACATGGGGCAGACCACGGCAGCGCTGCCGTGGGGCTCGTCCCCGAGCCGGCCCCGCTTCGGAGGTGGGTTTTGCTCCCGCTGCGCTCGCAGGGGAGCCAGTTCAAGCTCCAGGAACCCTGTGCCTTCACCGGGTTCTCCGGGAGAAGATGAAGGAGACTTGTTAGCGTAGCCCGAGGTAGAGGGAGGCCTGAGGAGACACTTACATCGATCCTATGCAGGCAAATCCATCCTCTCATCGTGCCTCTGTGTGGGTAGGGGAGAGGCATACAGGGGGTAGTGAACGAGGTAGTTTGAACCTAAAGCCCTTGCTTCAAAGGTTAATAGCCCCCTCGTCAAACGCTGCCAAACGCTACTGGGCCGAAGAGAGGAGAGAAGAGGGGGGAAAAGAGCATCAACTCTACTGCAAATTTCAAAGCACTGAAAATAGCTCTAAGAAATCTCGAGGATCCGCCACCGGTCCTTTTCTTTTCCCCGGGACATAGGCGTTAGGGAAAGCTTTTCTCGGATGTGTTTGTGAGCAAGGCCAGTGGGAGCTGCGGCTGCCTTTGGGGGCGAGCCGGGTGGCGGGGAGGGGGGCTGCGGGCCGGCGCCGCCCCCGCCTCCCCCCATCCCCCGCACCTGCAGCCTCTGGCTGCGCTGGGGACCCTGCTGCTGCCGGCTCTGTGACCATCCCCCCGGGCCGTGTCGGGAGCAAACCCACTCCCAAATCCTCCCCCACCCCCGGCCCCCGGGCCGTGTTCCCACCGGGAGCCGCGGCGGCCGGGCAGGGGCCGGCCCCGGCAGCCCTTTATGCGCAGCGGTCAGCAGCCGGGTTGTGGGTTTGCAGCTGCATGCAAATAAATCCCCGGCAATAATCTAATGCGGGTGCTGCCCCGACGACAAAGTGCCGACACAAACGCAAGAGCTTTTGTTTGGTTTTGACCACCTCAGTCCTGCATCCAAGGAAAATAAATAAAACTGGGAAGGGAGAGGGAGAAAGTTGGTTAATATTGGTGTTTCATCCAACGAAGCCTGCTTTTGTGATATACGAAACCGAAGATTTGTACCCTGCACCTCTACGAGACCTGCATCACCACCCATCCCAGCTGGAGAAAACGATTCCACCCGTGATGAGCAGGAACGAGGTGTCCTGTCTACTCGAGTGACCTTAGCTGTTAGGTTCACACGTGGAAAATGCACCTCTTCCCACAATTTTCAATTACTTACACCTGCATTCGATATAGGAAGGGGGGTGGGGTGGATGATTTTGTGCACTATTTTCTATTGCAGGTAAAAGGGGTTTTGTTTGTTTTATTTTCCTCCAAGAAAGGTCCGTTTGCGCATATAGGGTAGAGTGGTTTGGTTTTTCCCTGCTCATCTTAAGCAAAAGCTGAGTAGAGTCAATAGGATGAAGGAGGATTTAAAAAAAAAAAAAAAAANCTTTGAGAAAGAGCTGAAGAGCTGGAGTGAGGGAAGGAAAAAAAATCAAACCGCAAAAAAATCCCAGCAACACAATTCCAGAGAGGATGGGAGGGAATAGAGTTTCCCAATTGCCTTTCTGCGGACTGGCGTAAAAAAAAAAAAAAAAAAAAGTAACATTGAAGGCTGGGGCGGGGGAGAGCTTTACTTTTGCGAAGTGTAAATCTCTAAGGACAAGAAGTACTTGATGAAGCCTGGTGCCTCCCGGGACGGGCTCACCCCCAGGGCGGCCGAAGGCCAAGAGGCAGGCAGGGCAAGGGTGAGGCGTCCAGCCCGGCGAGAACCGCCAGTTTTCCCTCTCTCCCCCCAACTTTTGTGAAGAGGGATCTTTATCACTGTGGAAGATCCCGTTTCCCTGGCAAAAGACGGAAAGTTTGTCTTCAGCCCCTCCCCGCCGCCAGTTCCCACCGGGCGTGCGGGCAGCCGGGGCGCCGTCCCCGGCTCAGCCAGGTCGACCCCAGCCGTCGCCCGGTCCACCTGAGCCAGTGCCCACCCCGCTTTCGCATTCCACCCCTCGTGGAGGGGATGCTCCCCTGCCCCGCCGTGCTGGGCACACACGGGCCACCCTGTGACCAGCGGGCCAAACAGCGGCCTTCGGGTCTCCCCTGGGCACATCGATCCTGGGAGCGTTCCCAGGCTTTGCCCGGCTGTCTCAAAGCCTCTCCCTGGCCTTGCTCGCCCCCAGCTTTCCCCGCTGAGCCCGCTCGGCACCCCTAGCACCCAGGTCCTGCAGGCGGCGGGGCTGCCGGGGAGCGGCACGGCAGAGAATAGCCCCCCCCTTGGTGTCTCGGCTGCCTGTGTGGGCGACCCGGCTTTTCCTGCCCTCGGCCCTGCGGCCGCCCCTCTGGCCTCCCTAGCATTGCATTCACAGAGCCCGGCCCAGCTGTCGCTTGTCCCCTCGGGGAGCTATTTTCTTCTCTTCCCCCGCTTCCCTCTTCCCAGATGCTCCTGGACGCGGGATGCAGTCGCCCCCCCGCGAGAGGACTCTGTGGACCCCTTCGGCCTCGCTGCCCACCGCTGCCTCCTTTTCTCCGCCGCCGACACAAAAGCCCTGACCAAAGCGGCCAAGCAGAGACGGCACAGCAAAGCCCACGCCCGCTGCCCTCCTCGTAATGCGAACTCCTGAGGCAAATCTCCCAGTGGGGCTGCGCTCCTAAATCCTAGACTCCCTTAAGCTTTGCAGCTTTTGGTAGGAGGAAGAGGAGTTTTTCACCTAAGTTGCTCCTCGCACCTTTGTATGACCTGACGCGGGCACCGGGACAATATTGCGCCCGTTTCTGCAACCCAAGAGATCTCTGAGCAAGGGGGCCATGGGCCAGGAAGAGTCTCTGGATCACCCCCTTCCCTACACCCCATGCTCAGCTTTCTCGCCTTCGTCTTTGAAACTGTGTTTGAAACAGCAGCTGAAACACAATTAATTGTAACTGATTAACATGGATCAGTTTCGCCTCCAAAGCACTTTAAGTCAATGCAGCAGCCATAATAATAATTAATTCATTAATAAGTACTATTGGTGCTTCGTCACCAACGCCAAGAAAAGTTTCCCCTGAGAAGTACAGGTGGCAGGGAGTGTTAAAATGAAAACATTTGCATGCAACTTTTTAACCAGAAGGGAAAGCACTTTGGTTATATTTGGAGACATGTGTCTCACACATTTCCCCCTTTTTTTGTAAACTATGTAAGAATAAACATTACAGCTCTGGGCTTTTAATTTCTCCAGATGGAATCATAAAGTACCTAGTAGATTTTTATATATACATATATATATACTATACAATTGAGGACACATGTCTGCTTTTCCCGATGAGGACCGAGAAGCAACTTAATTTGAAGGCATAACTACTGAACCACATTTTGAATAACACACTCGAACAAGTTCACTTTAAAAGGCAGGAAACCACTAAGAGCAGAGCACTGAAAGTTGCTCCTTCCCATTTGAGCTGCAGTGGAAGCTCACCAGGCTGACCTTCACATACACTTTGTCGTTTCGCACACACGTACAGAAGTACACAGGCGCGGAGGTGGCAGGGTGCCTAGCTGTGTGCAGGGGGCATTTCCAAAGGCACTCGCATCCCCGGAAGGCTCCCCCCGCTCTCGGTAGGCTGAAGTGACTGTCCGGGATCCCACCCCCGGCGCGACGGAGGAGTCCTCTGATCCGCGGGTGACGTGAGAGGTGTCCTCCTGCCCCCACGGCTGAAGGAAGGGGTTCACTTACCCTCCCGGCGCTCCTCTCCGCTCCTCACGCACACGCACACAGCAAAGCGCTCTCGTGCAGGGCAAGAAGAGGGAGGAAGTCTGGAAACCTCACTGATCGTATGGATCCAGGCGTGTTGAGGGGGGCAGGAGCCCCTAGGCTGGGAGAAAAATAATAATAATAAAAAANGTTGGTGATGGAAATTACCAAAATACCCTAATCATCTCCCTAAATAGGCTCCGTCTCCCCCTTCCATCTCCCTAGCTCTCTCCCCCCTCCTCCTTTCTGACTTACATGTGTTTAGAGCAATGGCAAGGAGCTGCCAACTGGAGCCCTGGCAGAGGATGCGTTTAAAGTGGGGATGATATACTCCTCCAGAGCTCGGGTCCCGCGTGTGAGCCTCCAGCCCCGTGTCAGCTGGGCACTGCAGACAAACAGCCTTAAATATGCATAAGGAACAGTTCGCTTTCTTAAAGGAGAACATACCCCACCGGAAAGTTCACGGCCCGATGGCAGGCACGGGAGGAGGGTGCGGCGATGGCCTTGGCGCCGGGACAGCCCTAGCCCCTTCTTAAGGTGATCGCCTACGCGCGCAGTGGCAGGGCTGGGGACACTCAGCCGCCTTTCGGCTGGGGACCAGGCAGAGAAGGGCTGACTAGTCAGTCGGTCGTGGACTTAGTGAATGGAGGACCAGAAGTTTCACACACCGTCCTATCCCTCCTGTCCTCGGCCGGGATGGGCGAGGGGCAGAGCGGACCCCCGTGGCAGGCACTGACCGAAAACTTGCGGGGTTCTACACCGAGGGGAAACGCGGGACTCCGAATGAGGAAAAAAAAAAAAAGCGTCGGGGGAAAAGAGTGGGACAGATTAAACATTCAGCCATCAGAGCCCAAGCAGACTATGTACATTACATGAGCAGCTTTTTGGAAAGGAGGAGTAATACAGGGCAGGGACGAGAGACTGCCCATGGGTTTCGCCCAGCTCCCCGGTCGGGAACCGGCCGGCGCCTCCTCCCCGCTCCTGCCAGGATGTTCCCTCGGTAGGAAGGACGGCTCCGCTGGGCCCCCGCTCGCCCACTTGCCCCCGACTTTGCCCTGGTGGCTTCCGAGGGCCAAGCCTCGGCAGCCGCCGTGGGGCTGCGGGCAAGCCCGGGCACTCCCTGGGGGAAAGGGGCATCCCGACTGGGCGCCGCTTCCCCCAGGCCCACCGCGGGGCCGACTCCCCGCGTTTCGGACAATGAGAGGGTCATTATTGTTATTATTATTATTATTATTATTATTATTATTATTATTATTATTATCATTCTTTTCCCCGCCTCTGTACACGTGGTTGTAAAGTCTGTAGCGCCATCTAACGGGAGGCGGAGGCCGGGCCGCTCCGCACCTCCCAGCGCAGGGGGAGAGGGGCTGGGTGGGCAGCGCTCTCGGGAGAGAGGAGGTGCCCCCGCATGAGGAAGGAAGGGCGCATATCCTGTGCATAAAACCTGCCCGAAAGATGCTTTGTTACCCGGCCGGGGGTTATTCTTCAGGAGCTTCCCCCGGCTTCTGCGCTTTTATCACGTCATTGTAGCCGCGAAGAGCTGGAAGAACTACCTCTGTTTTTAGGGGTGGAAGGCTAGGGAGGAGGAATGAATAATTCCAGCAGAGTCTGACAGAGTTGAGGGTGGAAGCAGAGGACCTCTCAACCCAGCACGTTTGACTTATTTCCCTTTACAGGAGGTCAGCGAGGGCCCCAGCCAGCTGCTGCATCTTACAAGTGAACAGGGCCCCCATTCTGCTGTTTTAGTATTTTTAGTATCTCAGGAAGCTTTTTGTTTCCAAAATTTTTGAGCATATTCTAATTTTTACAGTTAAATTATGATGCTGTCCTTTTGACAGGGCACTTCAGCCATGCCTCTGTCCACATCCAGATGGGAGGCATCTGTCTTGGTCATCCCAGTTCCATTAAGTCACTGCATTAGTTGCCCAGATTAGGGAGACTTCACCCCAGGCCTGTGGCATGAGCAGGAAAAAGAAAAAGAGACTGTCCACAATGTTTGAGCTCATTTAAGTTCACATCCAGTCTCTGCAGGTGCCTGCCTCACTTCAGCTCTTGTCACTTCTAAGGCTTCATGTTAGAATTAGAGAATATAGGTATTTCTGCTGAACAGGACTTAAGTTTTTCCTTAGGTTTGAAGTTTTCCTTATATCTGCTTCTGCATTGCTGTTACAGGTACAGAATGTGAGCTACGTCTTCAAATACACATACCAATTTTACTATGTTTACTTAGGTCTTCTGTACATGCATGTTGGCAGGGAGTCCCAAAGAAGCACAGAAATCTTTCTGTCCATACCTCTAGTCATAAAATAGTACTGTAGCCTTTGGCTAGCAATAACTGTATTTGCATGAGCCACTCAAACTGTATTTACTTTTCAGCCCAGGTTGTATAATGCCTTTGGATGTCACTTCTGCATGTGGCAAATCCTACGTGACTTAGATGGCCAGACTAAATTTGCCCAAGGGGTTTTGGCAGGTTAGGTACCTGAGCATCACTGACATTGATTGACTCTGAATTGCCACTACTAAGGCCCAGTCCAAAAAGATAGGATTTAGGCTACCAAGTCCTATGTGATATTTTGACTTCCTCTAGACACCAATGGGGAGATAAAGGCTTAAATTAGAGTTACCAGTCTAAATTTTTGTTGTCTATTTTGTTGAATACCCTCAATCTTAAAGCTCATACTGAAATATTCAGATTCTAACTCTCTCTTTATTTTGGCATAACATCTGAAACACCTTGATGGCACCTGCATCATTTGGAAATTGGATTTATCCACCTACATTGCCTATGCCTTCTGAACAGAACAACTAATTGTTTTTAAAATCTTAGACATTAAAATTCAAATCTGAAGTCCCCTGATAGCCAGAAACCAACATTTTAGGTGCTCTTTCCTGCTTTTTTGTATGGACCAAAAACTTCCTACACACCAGAAGGAATTTTAAGTGCAAGGTGACCACGACTTCATCCTTTCTAATTCTGCTGTACCACAGACCACTACATAAACCAGACAATTAAGCAACAGTAATGACTGCTTGATCAATAGTCTGCTGCTTGGTCAAATTTTATCGGGTTTTGCATTTTCAGAGGTGAAAGTGTGATTCATAATTCCTGTCCCATGTCATTTTCTGACACCCTATGAGAACCAGCAATTAAAAATAACACAAGTTTATTCTAGTATCAAAACAAGGTTTATAAATAAAAACTAAACTTCACATGAAAAAAAATGAAATAGCACACTATCACTGAACTGGTTTTATTGACAAGAAAAGATAATGTATAATAACAGATAGGAATAGATTTTCATTCTTGAGTCTGGGAAAGTTCCTCTTCTTCAATGATTGGGAAGAAGGGCAATTTCTATCTATGCTGAAATAAAAAGGCATTTTTAGGTTTATGGGCAATAGACAGTCTCTAATAGTCAGGCTAGCATGTCTCAGAGCAGGCAAGAAAAATGAGACACACTCCAGTTCATTAGCCACCTAGGAAGAGTTAGGCTAGCGAGGTGTATGGCTAGTTCCAATGAAGGATTTACATGTCTTAAAAGTTAGTTGTCTCAGTACTTGAATTTCAAGTGCCTTTCCCTAAGACTGGCATCCTTGATGTTGTGTTTGGCATCATGGGCTCACTATACTGTGAATTGAGCAGGTGTGTACAGAAAAATCTTTTTACCTTATCCAAAGGCATACTGTCCAGCAAAGGACAGGAACAGCAGAGAAGCCCAGGATTGTGGTTACATTGAGAAATAGCAATTACTGGTTTCAGCTGAGAAAATATTTTAAACTAAGAAAGGAAAAATTTTTCCTCCATTTCTACATGAACTGTAATGGAAGAAAAGCTACCCAATGCCTTTCAAATGGAGGATTCCTCATGCTTTACCTCACAAGGACTGTAAATCCAGAAGAATGGCACATGGCACATTTTGCTGTCACAACTTCTAGCTTAGGAAAGGTCCTCCTGATATCGGTGGTGGAGACCTACTTTGAGCTCTACAGTGCAGATATTAATTTGTGTCTATTGGGATGGGACATAACGATTGTAATTCAACCTAAAATGTAACACCTATTTTCTCTTATTATATAATCTACAGTAACTTTAGGGTTTCTCTATCACTCAAAGGAGTGAAGCTTTGGTTTCTAAATTACTTCAGCGTTGTGAGTTTTCTCATACTTGAAAAATGAGAACAGTTCCTTGAGCTAATTTAACACAATGCATTTCCCAGGTCAGCCCCAGGAGGGCCACAGGCAGGTTTGTGAAGAGGCAGAAGCTGTGGCAAGTCAGAGGTATCTTTCACTGTGCAACTGATGAGGCTGAGCCCATCATAAGCTTTTGAGTTCAAATTTTCTGAAGCTGTGGTGATAGGTTTCTGTTTCTCCAAAGTCCTTTGGTTCAGTCACTGGTGACTTATGTGATGGGCCTCTGTTTTTTGGTGGTTACATTTGTTTGCTTGTTTGCTTGCTTGGTTTTGTTTGGTTTTCTGCAGGGTTAGTTCCAATTCAACTGGAAAAACCTCTCTGTCAGAACAAAAGGCTTCTCTCATTGTTCCTCCCATTTTGGTGCAGAAAGACAAGGGGCCAAATCCTATTGGGGTTCTTCTAGTAAAGCAAGGAACATACATATTCCTTTGTACAGAATTGAAGCAACTTTATCCACATGAAGTTATTTAATTAAAATTGGAGTAGTTTCCAGAAGTGCTAGGGAATAAGTAGACTCAGCGGGTGCTCAGTCCCTCTGTAATTCACAATCCCTTCATGTAGATGCCAATGTTTTGACTTGGCTGACTATCTTTAATATTTGGGTTTAAAACTTTTGGCCCATGTGTTCTGTTTCCTCAGGGCCCTCTAATCTTTAACTTTTACCATAGAAAAATCTTAATGTTTTCAAGGTTCCACCTTGCTAGCAATATGGTTTGAATCAGATACACTGCACAGAGACTATTTTGATTTTAAAAAAGAACAACCTTATGGTTTTATTTCTTCAGGTATGAATAAAAATCTGATAGGTCTTGAGTTTAGGGCTTGCCTTCTCTTGATAGCAGACAGCATGAGGACTGTGATATGGATCAGTGATACAACATGTTTTCCTTCATTAGAAACACAACCCCAACATTAAAAACAGCCTGCTGAAGAATCATATTCATTTAGTAATCATGTAATTTCACAATCAAGGGGTTACTATCCCTCCCCCGACCCTGGCCTCCCTTTAGAACTGCCCATTTATGGACAACATCTGATACCAATAAGTTCATGATACCTATTTCTTAAAGCAATGCCTGCAGTTCAAATGGGGCTTTTAGCAGTTTAGTTATCAGATCCAGTACTAACTGCAGATGGGATTTATCTTCACTAACTTTAGCCATATACTAGTGAATGTGTAGGCCAAGTCTCGGCTCCCTGTGCATTCAATGGAGAAACACGGACAGCAATCCGTGCCAGCTAGCTTAGGCACCCGCTAAAGGGAGGGATGAGTCACCTTTTGAAGTTGCCTGCATGGCTCAGTCAATTATAGCAGGCAGACAGGCAGTTAGCTTAGTTATAGCATACCTGTCCAGATGGCTGAAGTTAGGGTAGATGGGTCCTGTTCTACCGATCTGCAGGCAGTGCAGAAAAGGACAAGCTTCAGGACTAGTCAAGAGGTGCTGTTATTCCTGAGTGTCAATGTGTTTTGCCCATAACAAACAATATCTCTCAGACAGGTTCAGGAAAAATGACTCCAGCCTGTAGCTCATTTGATCAATTTACAGTGATGCCAACTGAAATGCATTTTTATTTTGGCACCCTTATTTTCAATCCAGTCTGGAGCAATTCTTAGAAGCAGGTCTTACAGCTTTTTCATGACAGGGTGAATTGAACCCTCCCTTTTGTTCAAATATTTTCTGCATAAAAACGTGAGTCCAGGAGCCAGGCATTAAACAAAACAAAGATTTCCAAAACCCAAACCAAAGCCAGGCAGAAATGAATATAGGAACACCTTTTCATGTGGTTGCAATGGATTGAAATATAACCCTTTACCCACGTCTGGCACACAGAACTTGTATAGAATTAAATCTACACCACAATAAACTCAATTTTTTCTCTCGTTTTCCAGTTAGTGAGGCCCCATAAAGCAGGAGGTATGAAGGCAAGGGAGATGCTGGACTGGGCAGTGGTAGAAGAAACATACATGCACCAAAGCATTTTGTGTGTGTTACACTCCAGGGGCTCATGCATCAGCTGGAGCCAGGTGGTGGTGGTGGGATCAGTTACATTTAGCTTGGGAGGGCATCAGGCTGAGTCAATCTGCAGCACTGGGCTGGAAACAAGCAAATTGTCCGAGTCATGGTGGATACCAGACAGGTGAATCTCAAGAGTAGAGCATGACAGAGAATAACTGGCTAACAGTGGCAGAAGCATAACCAAACACCTTCAGAGTAACATATCTGGGGGAAAGAGGAAGGAAGCTGTTACCATTATTGAAAATTTCACTACAAGGATCTCTCTGGAGAAACAGCAGAAGCAAATGGACCCTGTGTGCAGACAAGAAAATACCTGCTTGCTCATCTGTAAGGACTCAATACATATGATCCCAGTGAAGCCAGTGGTTATTTTCCTATGGCCTCTTGCAAGAGGAAGAGCAAGTCTTTAGCTCTGCAAGTAGGTTTAGCTTCAAACTGGCAAAGAGCAGCACTGCACACACATGAAATGGAAATAGACAAATATCCCAGACAACTTTATTTTCACTTTTGATGATGTTTGACTACCAGGCAGGTAGTGAATGGGGCTTTTTCTCTATATAGGACATAGCCAGTCTGAATATTTCAGATGGCAAAGTTCAGCTGAGTAATCAGACAAGTCTGAGAAAGATGTTTGAAATTTTCCATGAAAACCCACGTTCTTCCTCTTCTATGACTCAAGCTTCAGAATATGGCTCCAAATTGAAATGAAAAGTTTTTTCAAGATTTGTGTCTTTCAGTTCATGTTTGGCAAACTAGCAATAGTTTGGAACAAAAAAGCTGAGAAAAGATTTACTAAACACTGAAGGACACCTGCAGTTTTCTTTCATTATACAAATATCTCCCTTTAGTCTCTCCGTCAGATATGCAGCCATGGTTGAGCCCACGAGGCTAACTTGGACTAGCAAGATCTCTTCTTGTCACAAACACATAGATTTGCTTTCAACTGATGACTTTAACAGCTAGAAAATATCTTTCTTCTCTCTTTTTTTTCCTCTCCAGCTTAACAAGCCAGGTTATTCAGGCCTCTTCTTGTTTCCTACTGGTCAAGGTGGATATTAAGGAAAGGTTTTTCACCCAGAGGGTGGTTGGGCATTGGAACAGGCTCCCCAGGGAAGTGGTCATATCACCAAGCCTGACAGAGTTCAAGAAGCATTGGAACAACACTCTGAGGCACATGGTGTGATTCTTGGGATTGTTCTGTGCAGGGCCAGGAGTTGGACTTCATTGATCCTTGTGGGTTCCTTCCAACTCAGGATAGTCTAAGATAATCCTATGATTCTAAGTTATGTCATTCACAGAATATTCTGAGTTGGAAGGGACCTACAAGGATCACTGAATCCAGCTCTTTAGTGAATGGTCTGTACAGGGATCATGCCTGCAACCTTAGTGTAGTGGTGGCTCTGCACACCTGAAATTGAGCCTTCCTGAGCATGGGTGCTCAGAGCCGCACACAAGATCTTCTCAAGCTTTCTGCTAAAGCATTAACACTTTCTGATATCTGTCTCACTGGATTTTAGTTGCCTGTTTTGATGTCTGGGTCATACTGTAGCATAAGAATTACTTTGCATAGCATGGCCAGGTATTTGTGTTTATTTATAAGCTTGGACCACCTACGGGAAATTCTACTCCTAGTAGTAACTTTGCATTTACATTTTTTGTTTAATCTTTACTGGTTTTCAGAATCTTGACATGCTTTTTATTCAATTAACGATACCTCTAAATGCTACATCTTTAAAAATTTAGAAATCTGTACTAGTATCAAGATCATTTATGAAAATATGAAACAAGATTTGTCCCTACACTTAGGTTGATGTGCCTTCCTAATTGCTTCTGTCCAGCCTTGTGATGCCTTTTTTTTCAGTGGTGTCTGTATGCTATGAGCCAGATCCTTATTACATACAGAGTTTTTCTGCAGAGCTCCAGCTAACAAATAACACCTGCACTGTTGTGCCAAACACTCTAGTGAAACACAAGTGAAGAGTATTACACTGTTCCCACTGTGTAGGATATCATCCAAGAAAGCTTAGGAAGACTTTGATGTGATCTTTCCTGTCACATTTAAGTCCATTCCTTGCCTAAGACCTGGTCTTTCTTTTGAAAGACATAACCTAATGTACTAGCACATCTCTTGAAGTGGTTACACAACCAGGCTTTCTCTTTTATCTGCTACACAGATTCCCATTGCTCAGACCTGTAGAACCTCCAGGCCCCTCTCACATTTTATTGCCCACACCCAGAAATACATCTGACTTTAATAATCAGTTCCAAAAGTTTACCAAACTCTGTCCTTTTGAAATGCATAATCTTCTTAGCAGAGTCACTTATTTGTTCCATTTAATTAGGAAGTGTCAGCCCCTGATCGCTTGAAACAAGGTCCTTTTTTCTTTTTTTGCTGCAGATACCAGTTACCAAAACCAAGTCTCAATCAGCATTACTTTTTAATGGTTCTGTGAGAATTTTATTAAGACATTTGCTGAGTATTGCATCCATAAATACCTAGAGTCTGTAATTTTTAGTGGTGGATGTTCTTGATTCATATTTGAGGAGGTAAAAATTTCCCAGCATGATACAAATTCAACAGAACTTGTCTCTCTAATTGCATCACTGATGCCTTTACACATAACCAGAGCAAAGCCAGGGGGCTAGCACTGTCCAAGTACTCTCCTTTACCAGATTTCCCCAAAAATATTTTAACTGGAATAAATTCTACTTTTTGCATACTATCCTTTCTGCACATCCTTCTTTGCAGTGTTTCATATCATTAATGCACAGTTCTCTGCCACCACCTTCACCTCTGCTTTTCTGAATAATGCATGTGCTTGGAGACCAGTGTTCCAGCTGTGATTGCTATTCTGTTCTGTTACGAGTGTACACCTGTCCCACCTAGTGCCCAGCCAGCTTAGTTTATGCTCTTCCCTTTTTGGTACATATATTGTTCTTAAAAATTTCTCTACGCTGTAAACACAGTTTTGTCAAGACCTGAACCTGACACTCACTGTATTGCCACCTTGGAAACAGTTATCTTCATAGATTGCACTTTCTTTATTCTTATTTCCTGCCATTCTGAACACTTAAATTTCTTTATCGTTTGGCATACCCTTGTGTACCTACACTTTCTCCTCTGGTGCTCTATGGGCATGTGGAGATTATTCAAGTCTTTGACTCTGTACCCTTCTTTTCTCAGTTCAAAGCTCTCCTTATCAGTTCTGCCAGGCTTGCTTCCAGAAGGCTGTTTCCACAGTTGCTTAGGCAGAGTCTGTCCTTCAAAAAGGGTCTTCTTTCAATAAACACACCCCAATGGTCAAACATTGCCAGTCCTTTGGGTATCTGTTGATCTTTCTTAAAGCACTCTTATTTTTAGCCTTGTTTTTATTTCCTGTAGTATCAGTAAATGCTAGACCCTAGTGCTCTCTTTAAATAAGCCACATTAAGAAGGGAAAAATATAATGGCATCAACCCAAAATCACCATTAATCTCCAGTTCTAAAAGTAAACTCCCTCATGCAATAAGGCAGCCCAGAGAGACAACCAAGCAGCAGCCACAACCAGCAGTGAATATTCTGTTCCACACCCCTCAGGATTTCTTGTCTACGCAGAAAGTTTTGCCATCCTTGCTGTGTCTGTCAGAAGCATGAAAACAATTGCCTGAGGTAGACAGAAAAATATCAGGGAAAAAAAATTGTTTTGCTGGTTTATTAATTTGTTCATCAAAACAGTTCCACTGGGGTGGTTCTGTTGGCATTATATTAGTGTACGTTTGCTGGAAGACCCTTTCACAGGTAAGACACAAGCCTGGTAGTGGAATAGCAGAAGGCAGGGATTACTCCATATCTGTTCTGCTTTGGAGGGAGATTCAGCAGGAGTGGCTTTAGAACCATATCAGTTTTGGGGAGAAATGAATGTGATGTGAGAAAGGGCAGGAATAACCCCCAGAGAATGTAAAAAGGGCTGCAGTGGATGTCCTCAGGGATGTTCTCTGCTCACAGAGCTTCCTCAGATATCAGCATGCCTGAGCCATAGGCTCAACAAGCTCAGTAACCATTTCTGACAAGCTAATATTTTGCTCATGTTAGACTATAAATAAACCTACTTAGAACATGAGTAGCTTCATAACAAGGGCAAACAGGTAAGGTAACAACCATGTAATTGTAAGGGAACCTGAAGAAGCAAGGTAGTCACTTGATTTGGGGAGACAAAACACTTTCAAGGTTTGCTTTCCCTCTCCTCTCCTCTCCTCTCCTCTCCTCTCCTCTCCTCTCCCTGTC
>VZTT01073226.1:25483-43032 GCA_013400855.1 Buphagus erythrorhynchus
CTCCTCTCCTCTCCTCAAGACACATATTTCTGTGAAATATGAGATGGCATGGTTCATCTAAACTCACAGTAAAATTTGATTGAATGAAGTGCAAAAATGTATTGGCACTATAAGCAGCTTTGTATTGTAATGAATTCAGAACTGATGTACGAATTCAGAAAAAAAGCCACAGTATTTCTGGAAACGCTAGCACTTTTTTTTGTTTTATTGTTTTGTGGGGTTTTTTCTTTTTTTTTTTTNTAAAAGACCGTAGTGTCAAGAGAGAAGAGAAAACAAAAGTGTTTTTTTTTTTTTTTTTTTTTTTTTTTTTTTTGTAATGCAACAATTCCTGTTAGTTAAAGCACCACCTAAAGAGTTAAAACAATGCAATCTTCTGTATGATCACCATAATAAGCACACACTATAAATATTGAATAAAGTTCTGTGAGGAAACAGTCCCTTTGGTACATGGATCTCTGAGTTATGTCTTTAGGTTTAAGTGTAAATTAAAGGAAAGGAAGTGCTGGCTAGCCATTGAAAACAGTGTTAGAAGTGAGAAGTTTCTATATCTGGTCCAGTTACCAGTTCACTCTGAACTTCAGAAAAGTGATTTCAACTCTCAGTATCTGTAAAATCAGAAATGTGCTAATATTTTCTGTCCTTCTGGGACCACAGAGGGTTCTTTGAAAAATCCACAGCACACTGACACGCATGTAAATCACAGCTGTTTAATAACTGTGATCAGTGTGGGAATGGACCTGTGATGACTTGAAGTAAGTTGGTCACTAACCACATTTCAGTCAACTATCTCTGTCTACTCAGAGACCACTCTGCTTAAAGGGGTTTGAAGACCACGTTTCAACAAGGGTTGGCTCCCAGGGCTGCAGCTGAAGAGCTGTGTGGTCAGCCAGATGATGTGCTGGTCTTGTCTCTTCCAGCCCACCTGAAGGGAGGCTCTGGACATCTGCAGTCAGCTTCAACCCCCAGCCCCCACTCCATTCTCCCTCCCTGCTTTCTGCTGCCCAGCAAATGTATAGTTAAGCTGAATGGCGAAGATCAGAAGTTCAGAGAGGCTGAGTAACTTTAGCTGAGACATGCCACTGCAGCTTGATGAAGTTTAATTCCTACAAGTGGCTCTAAAATTTCAGCTGCAGGATTTTTCTTAGCATTTTTTCCCAGGCAGAACATAACCTATCTATTTTTACCTTTAAAGGCCAAGGAGGAGCAACCAAGCAGAAAAAAAATCCATCCATCCATCCATTCATCCATCCATCCATCCATCCATCCATCCATCCATCCATCTTAACTACAAAGATATCACTTCTGGCTCAGCTTGCTCTCTATCTGCTAATCACTAGAAGATATGAGAGTTTATCAGAGAACAATGGCTGCATTTTTTGGCTTTGTAATTTTTCCTAAACATTTGCTATTAGTCACCATCAGAAGCAAGAGTCTAGAGGGATGTTGGTATTATCCAGTATGACCATTCTTATATTTTGATATTATGTTCTGATAATTTGCCCTTAAACAGCCTTAAGAAGCCAAGACATGGTAATATCTGGGCAAAAGGGCATGAATCAAACATTGCTGTCAAAGCCCATTCACTAATATTTTGGAATAAGCACATAATAAAAATGATGAAGAATCCACCCTTCAGCTTGGCTGTTTTCTGCAAATATTATAAGGGTATTAAACTAAACAATGGCTTGTACTCATCTGGCTCTCCAGATGTTTTCTATGACTCTTATTTTCTATCAATCAGTTAACCACGGCTTTTGCTTTCCTTAGCAACGTATTTCCAAATCACAATCAAAGAAACTAACGGCAAATAATAAGGGCTAGATTGTATTTGATTGCTGCTAGTTGCTCATGGGAAAGGAAACTGCAAGAAACACTGCCAATCCTTCACACTGGCAGGCCAGCCAGGAACACTTCCAGCCCCCCTGGCTGCCCCCGCAGTGCACTCCGTGCCAAAGGGGCTGAGCAGCGGTCGCGTCTGATGGGGACACCCTATGGCTAGCAGTGCAGGAAGACGTGCCTGATTGCTGTACGGGACAGGAGATACAGAATAATTTATTTATCTTTCCACTCAGCCCTTTACTACAGCCTGCCCAACTCACTCAGAGACACAGCAGGCTTCAGTCATTTAGAGTTTATCAGTGGGTGTTTTTAGCCTGGCTCCATGAGGAAGCACAGCTCATATAATTGCTCTGTGTCTGCGTGAGCATGCACGGTTGTCTAAAAACTTTTGTACTTTTGTACCTATTGGGTAATTGTAGCTGAACCTGGCAGAAAGGTAGAGGTTCCAGAGATAATCAAGTTGGTAAGTTTTTGCGAATATAAAAAACTGAAGAGTTTTTCTACTGATGGAAAGGCTGCAGCCCACGCTCGGTTCTCATTTGACACAGAGAGAATCCACCTGGGAACGAGACTGGATGTATGTGAAGGAAAGCTTCAGTCAGAGCTTATACCTTATTAGATATAAGGGAATCCACTCCGCAGCCAAGGCTTCTCTCCCCTATGGATTCTCCAGTGTCTGATAAGGGCAGAATTCACAGTGCAGCAACAGTATAATTCATTTTAAATGTCAGTCAGCCATGAAACGCTAACTCCATTGGAAACTAGGCTTCCGGAATAATTCTGGTATTCATGGAAATACTTGTTCCCTCACATACTGCAAAGCTCCAGGAGGAATTATGGGTGTTTCTCCATTGCTTCCAGTCTCCAAGCTAGCTCTCTCAGAACTATCTCTGCCTAACAGTAGACTGGGCCTTTCTAGGGCCCACAGCCTCTGGAGGCTTCAGAGAGGAAAGTTGTACTTCACTTCTTCCCTCAGAGCCAGGCTCATCAAGCATAACTTGTCTGAAGAACCTTATTCACAAAAGAGCTCCCCGTTCCCTTTTAGGCACAGAAGGGTAAAAAGAAAAAGAAGGCCAGCTTTCTCAATGGCTTCCTGGCCAGAAAGAATTGCTGGCTGCTGAGCGCCTGTGGAAAAATGCTCTATTGAGAAGTGTAAATGAGAATGGAATCTTTCTGAAAATCTGGATTCAACAGGGGACTATTGGCACTTGAAAGTTTGGCCTTCATTTCTTTTGAAATACGTAGCTCTTAAACGAACAAAATCAGAAGTGATTTTTCAAAAGTCTCCTGCCTTCATTTCCCCTTATTCCCAGGTAGCACTGAAAATTCTTGTGGTATTGATGTCAGGCATTATGCTCAAACCAGGAAAAAAAGAAAAGGACACATTTCAGTTGTCTGAGTGCTCAGGTTTCCTCTAGATACTGTTTTAATAACAGACTCATTAGGAAATTCCCCAATTATTTGTATTGTCTTCCCATGTTAAAAGACAGAATGTGATTTCTTAATTTCAATATTATTATTGAATAAAGATAGCTATTCCCTGCAGAATGAATGGATTATTCCAATCCACTCAGGGATCAGCATTATTTCTGGCTGCTACATTTCCCTGGGAATGCATACTAATGTCATGATAGGTATTTGACACTGGTTTAAAAAAGTAAGAAAGGAGAGAGACGTATCAAGTCATTCGACTAGTGATAAAGAATGAGTGGGAGATCAGCACCTGGAAACACATGCAAGTTCTCCCATCAGAGAGGATCCCATATAAAACGTAACAATTCTGACACCTGATCTTGGCAGAATGTAAGTCAGTGCTGATTTGTCACAGATCTGCATGAGAGCAGGGCTTCAATGACAAAGAAAGCAAAATTTAGTTTCCATATAGCTACACGGTGCTGTTTGACTTCAATAGGTGTTGCAAATACATGCTGGGAGTTAGACTCTGGCTCTGCTAAAAGTCAGGGTTGCAGAAGATTGCATTGAGATTATAGCAGGACAGACCAGATATTATACAAGCAAGAAGGAAATACAAACCTCGGAGAATTAACATATATTGTCACATTCTATTAAGGTTTTCTGTAGGGCTAGATCAGATTAAATGCATTGAATCACAGTTATCTTACAGCATATGAAAATATTGTCATGGATAGAATTTTTCATTAGTGAATAAAATGCAGAATAATGAACAGTAGACAAAAAAGAGAGAAGATGTAAAGCCAATCAAAGGAAGGGCAGATGTTTAAAAAGTCTTTTGCTATTCAGGATTGTGATCCAACAAAAGCAATTATGTTTCTGCTTTCTCAATTTCAAAACAGCAGAAAAGAGCTTTGAGGTTTTTCCAGTGCTTATGGTCTATCTCCACACCGTTAACTGAACAGAAGGTAACATAACACCAAACATAGCCAAAGGCAACTGATTCCATGCAAAGCTTATAATTTGGGACATCCAGTGAGTTAAAGGGGATCATAATCAAGAAGGAGATAGATATATATATTCAAAAATTGCCAAAGAAATCTATAAGAAGCCTAATTAAATTCTCTTATAAATCTGGAAGAGGAATCATAAAAAGAAAACTAAATCAGTGCCTACAGGTGGAAATGTCACTTGGTAACTGCCCTCTGAACTCATGAGAAAGACAATATATGGAATTTTGTTGAGTAATGCTGGCATGTGACTGCAGAGAAACAATAGACTCTCTTGGCAAAATACTGAATATTATTTTTGCTCAGAATTTTATTGTGTCATTTTTGAATGGATAAATATCTGAGCTGTAATTATAAATACAGTCCATCACAATTCTTCTCCAGTATCCCTAGCCATGCACCTAAACAAAAATAAGTGAGGATGAATATGGGAATCTTCACTGAATGCAGTATATGTATGGCCCAATACGCAATAGAACAGAGAGAAACATGGCAAAATAGCAAGGGAAAAGAAAAAATACCAGCCGTTCTATATTGTGAGAGAAAAACTTTCTTAATAATACAATACTCTTCCTGTATTACCTGATGCAGGTCCGATGTAAAGAGGTGCTGCTTGCTAGTCAGAGTAGCACCCTAATACAAAAATTGTGAAGGTCAGATTTCACTCTTTGCAGTAGTCACAAAACTGATTAAAACTGCGCCATTTTTCCCACACAGTTTGTCTCCTCTTTCTCTGATTCTTGTTCTGCTGTGCTATTCAAACAACACAGAATACTTCCCTCTTCCTTGGCTCCCTCACCAAGGGAGGAAGAGGAGGCATAAAATCTCCTTTTTGCAGGTAAGCAGGCAGAACTTCTTCAAAGCACCATAAGATGAACCTGAGCATGTTCCCAGTCTCTTACATGCCTAAAATATAACTTAGGCAAAATGTAGATGCCTGCTGAAGGTCACACAGACAGTCCTGCCAATCTTGATTAGGTGTCTTCCAGGCATGTATATTGCTGGGTGTCACTTCCTCAGGTGCCCAGAACCATCCCCCTGTATGTGTCCAGCCACTCCCACCCACAGCCAGCTCAAGTAAAAAGGAGTGTAACCCTCCAGCAGGCAGAGGAGTTGGGGGCCTGCTTTCCTATATAGCAGAAAATGCTAAAGTACAGTGAAAGCAAAGACAAAGCTTGGAGCAGGTCCCGAGGGTTAGGAGAACAAGACTCTCGGTCTTGCCAGAGAAATAAAGAATGAGAGGCACCAATTGCTGCCCCAAGACACAGGCTTCTGCCTCATTTTCCTGGTCTCTGTCTGAAGCAAAGTAGTGCTATTGTGTTTTTGTTTGGTTTGGGTTGGGTTTGAGAGGTTTTTTTTGCAACATATGAAAGAAAAAGCATCAGCCTACTTGTTTTACATTTTGAACTGGCCCTGCTATAAGGTTTCATAGTTAAAACATTCCTATTTCCTATTCCTATTCCTATTTCCTTCCACAAGCTGGGCCTCCCTATCTCATACCCTACTGGTTCAGATCATATGGGGCTTGCCCCGAAGGTCCACAGGACCATAACATAGGGTTTTCACAGCAACTGAGAACCCTCCTGCTTGTTTTCTGAGGCACACGGTGCTAACTAGAAGCTTTTGAACATGAAGGGGTGTAGTTTCATTACTCAGGATCATCTTTCAGTAAAGCAATTCCCCATCTGGCTTGGAAAAAGGACAAAACAGGCTCACCTCCATCTGCAAAAGACCATGTCAGCATAGTCTCATATACTCTTGGTCTCAGCGTTCTCAGCCACTTCCTTTCAAACATGACAAACGCTGTCTGCCCTTAGTGCAATTGCCTGGCAGCTTGGATGCTTTAGGAAACAAAAGTTTTCATTTCTCTTGATTTTGAAGGTCCCTTAAGGAGACTCTCACTGAGAAAGAGGAGGTAACAGGGAAGAGGACTGCATCCTACTTTGCACTGAAGTGAACAGCAGAAGTGAGAGCTAAATAGAGCAAAGGCAAGGCACTGTTTTAACATTGCGTGTCGATAGGGAGGGCCAAACTTCAGGGATCAGAGCCTCTCATTCTCAGTGGGAATACTTATTACCTGCACTACTCATGGCACTCCTTTCTACTACCTCTGGTCTCTGGTCTGTGCTTTCTGCTGCATAGTGACCCAGAGAGCAGAGAAAACAGAAGCAGTCTCTCTTCACTATTCCCATTCTCACCTACATCCGTCTGATGAAACCACTATCTCTACATTATTGTAGAGACTGCTGAGAGAGGGCTCGAGTCACACTTCTGGGGCTCATATTCAACTGGTTATTAGCTAAGACTGGTATCACTATGAACCTCATCCCAAAGGAGAAAAGAAACAAGCCACCTGCCTTCAAATGTGTAAGTAAGATAGCTAAACACAGGACAGCTTGGTGCAGAGGCTGACATTCAAAGGCACTCTTAACTGCAGCTCTGATGTGGAGCAAAACTCTCCTTACTGGGATTTCTTATTGACTTCAGTGACACACTTAGCTTTCTGTGCCCATGCTTAGGGTATATTTACATTGGTGAGTATAGACAGACATGTCTTCTCCATCTGTGATCCTGGCCAAATGAATAAATGGCATTATCATCCCAGAGATTAGTCTTGTAAGCTTAGGTCCAGAACTGTAGCTGTATGGGCACCCATAGGAGCAGGCAGAGATCTCACCGTTCCCATCTTCAAATGGTCACTTTTTTAGTGCTAGATTTCACCAGTCAGTGTCAAGGGAATTTAAGCTTTTCCGACTTGCATGTTGCCTATACCTTAGCCCATGCTTGTGGCCTAATCCAGTAATTTACTCACTGCTGATATCTAAAGCCAGAATGTCACTCCCTAGGCTAGATCTTCAAACTGTTGTGTCAGTGGAGACCCTGTGTGGGCAGCTTGTGGGGACACACTTGAATTCTGTTGAGGACCAGTTGTTAGCACAAGCAGAGTGTGAGAAGTGGCTTAGACTGACCTTTGCCCAGGTTATAATGGGCTATTATAATAGCCATTTAACCTGTGTCCTATGTCCTTGAAAGCCAGGCTCTGTGATGACACAAAGTGAGAGGTCACAGTATGCATCAAGGAACCTGCTGCTCCTCCAAGGATCAGCAGTCATCCCCACACTTACCCAGTGACATCAGCATCCAACTATGGCTCTTTGACATGTTTTACTTCTTCCCCTCTCCTCTTATAGCTTGAAAAGCCCTTGGTCTTTCTCTTCCTTGAGGCAAAAACCTGGATTCTTGGACACTGCAAGGCACCTTGGTTTGTCCCATGTATGGTGTGGTATACTGTCACACACCAAATGTGTGTGCTTAGAAGCTTGGACTGAGAGACAGAAGCAAATATCTGAATGGTGGTGGTAAAAAAAAACAAAACCCACAAAGAAACAGCACATCAAGACTCCCCCTCAGCACACAGACACCACCTCACTGCTGAGATAGATTCACTCTGTTCTGTTTCACTCCAGGGAAGGTGGGACCCTGCTTCCTCACCAGCCTGCCTGATAGCTCACTGAGAAGGACATGTTCCTCCTGACAGTGTAACAAGTCGCACCAGTTGAGAAGTGGTTTAAAAAGCCATCCCTTACTACCTCTCAGATAATAGTTGGTGCCTTCAAGCAGAGAAACCTGCCAGAGTACGTGCCATTTGGATAACAGCGTCAGGAGAGTCACAAAGCTCATCAGGACAAATCCATAGGCAAACATCCAGTGTACACAGAGCTTTAAGGGTCTTGCTCAGCACTGTGAATTTTGATTCAAGAGCTAAGCACCCCCTTCCAGGTATCACATAGATGGCTGAGGACTGCTATTAAATGAGATTTTCTGCTGATCAGGGTGAAGAGGTGGATGCACTCAGCTATGTCCAGAAGTTTGTCCCCCTTCCCCTTTTCCCCCTTTTCCCAGATGTTACAGCCCAATCGGTTTTGCAATTTAACTCTGTCTGATTGCTTCTTGACTTCCACAAAGTGATTCAGGTTTAAAGAGAAGAACCTTTGGAGCTGGTCTTTTCTGCACGGCTTCTTGGATTATCCCAGGCAAATTGCACTGGGTAAAGCTTAGAGGAACAGCTAGAGAGCTTATTTTAGCTTTTTGTTTCTGGGATTTATGTTGCACTGTAACATATTAGCTATTGCCTCCATGAGGGTCTTGAAAAGAGAGAGGAAAATACAGAAATACCTCAATTGCACCCCTACTCTGCCCCCACTAGGCTCTTCTAAATGGTTTCTGTAGGAACAGATGGCACAGGAATTGGCTCTGTCAGCTTTGTATGAGCTAGGAACTCCCTCAAGCTAAGGGAATCCTTGAATGGGGAGATTCAGCAGCTCCCCAGCTCTTTCAAAGTGGGTCAAAATGATTTAAGAATCTGGCCCATTGCAGCCTCATTTTGTCTGAAAATCGTACCAAATTGAGGGGGTGATGGGGTGGTGAGAAGATAGAGAATAAAATTTCAAAAAGGATCAGAATATGCCATTTTAGCTTTTGTATGTATAAACACGCATAATATGACATTTTGTTTAGACAGTTATTTAAAAAGAAACTTACAATCTTTTTAATTAACACGAATGCAAAGGAATAGGCTATAAATATGAACACAGGAAGGTAGGAGTTGACAGCACACAGCCTTCCAGACAATCTTTTTTTCAGTTGTTACGGGGTATAATAAAATTTTGTTTTCCTTTGCAAATTTTCCATAATGATTATGTTTGTTTTAGATAACAAATTAACTGTAGGTGACATTTTTTTTCCATGTATCATGTCGTGTGTCAGAAGCCCTCACCTTACAGTGAGAGTAGGAACAGTGAATGAGATTAAAGGATGAAAGAGAAAGCAAGATCATCATATGGGCAGACCATACCTGAATGGTGGATGTGATATACTGTCTAATTTATGCTGCTGTCGTTATTAAAACATCTCTGGCTCCAAGTCTCATTACCTTACCTCACCTTACCTCTCCCATTCCACTGCTGCCCACTTCGCTTTACTTCTGCTGCCTGTCTGCCTGACTTGTGAAATACTAAACAATTTTGATATTTACCTGTTTATGATTAAATTGCAAAATGATCTGTTTAGTTCTGTTCTAAATTAAGGTCTACATTAAATGTCATAGCATTTATCTTTCATAAAACGAGACAGCAAGGACACTAATTTCCCAGGCACTCAATCACTGCCCGTGCCACCGGAGAGAGCGGCTGTGGAGGCACGTGCCCGCCATTCACAGCCGGCTTGACAGCGCCCAGGCAGAATCATAAAAGTCAATTAATCATTAAAAGCTGTTACCAGCCCGTATTGAACTGCTGTGGCACAAAATGTTAATCAGCCCCACATCAATACCATAAATTCCTGCAAATTGGAGCGGTCGATAGTGCTGAGGCCCGGCAGGTCGATGGGAGGGCGCGAGGCCTCTCCGCCAACATGGTGGCTGGGCAGCCGGCCCATCCTGCGCCGGCCCGCTGGGGCTGAGCAGGTGCCGATGCATCACTGCCCTGATGGCTCTGTCAATAGCACCGAGCAGGGGAGGGCAGCCCTCACAATTTAATCGCTTGAGGCGCCGTGTGTCGCTGCATATGTGGCAGCTTAAAAGCAGGGCCAGGTCAGTTGCTGCCCAGGGACAGGCTGGGGCGGCTGGCGCCGTGTGCCATTAACCGGGGCGCTGCTGTGGAAGGAGTCACCTGCAGCTCCCTGGCTTAGGGAACTGTTCCCTGCTGAGTTATAGCGTTACTCATGAATGGTCTTGGAGTTGTTCATTAATTCCCCGTGAGCCCAGGGACAGTGTTTTTTATTAGCCTCTGGTGCACCGCTGCCAGGCACCCATGAAATGGGACACACAGAGGTGTGGGCAAAAGGGGAAGGTCGCTTCTGCCTTGGCACCTGCCTAACACTTTTCCCCATGTAACTATTGTTGCTGGGGATGCATGAGCAGTACAAGTGAGCTGCACCTGCAGAAGAGAGCTGCCCCTGTGAGGAGGCCACTTTGGGCCCCTCCTTCTCAAAGCAACCCTATGTCTTCCAGTGTTGGCTGTGTAAAAGACTTCATGTGGCTTCCTTGCTTCCTCACCACCCTCATACCCAGGGCCAAGAAGGAATGCTGGCCTTCCCACCCAGACATGCAGAACAGACTGGGCCAAGAGGAAGACCCTCCAGAAGTGAGTGCCATAGAAAGGACTATGTCCCAAGGGAGAAGGACTCAGTTCCCTGAGGGCATCACAGCAATGCCCCTGCTGCCTTCTGCTGCTGCTTTTCCTAGAAGGGAGAGATCCACAGGGCTGCTGAAGGCTTGGCTGAGCCCAATCCATTTATCTCCTGTTACTGTTATTAAATCTGACCTGAAGTGGGGGGAAAATAGCATTTTTAGGATTGCAGGATATTAAGAAACCTCTTTAGAGATGAAAGAAATGCCTGGTACCATTACTCTGGGGAAGGATTGTGTTCCACTGGTTTCACTGTCATTTAACGTAGAACATAAAGGTTAATGCTGAATAAAATAATACTCATGTTGATTATTTTAATAGTCTCAAAGTATAACTTTTCCCTGGACTGCAGTTATCTAATCCATGTGCTGTACATGCACCAGCAGTATTTTGTACTTTTCCACGGTGCAGATATGATGCTTCCATTAAGTTCAGGCTGAGAAGCTATTGTGTGTATCTCTAATACAATCGTTCTGTACTTTATGGAAAATGGAAAAAATATATGGATCTACAGACATGTTAATTCCCAAGATTTGTACATTTTTAAAGATTAATAAAAAAGTCCATCTTATTATTATCCGAGTTATAGGAAACATCAAAATAAATGAAGAATCCTACTGCAAAGAAATCCCCTACTCAACATATCGAGACAGGATGATGCTATGAGTGTTCAGACAAAGGTAATACAGTCCCTCTATTTAATTGCCCTGACACCTTGCTCAGTTCCTCCAGCTATACTCTGAGAGCTAAAAAACCCCTTTCATTGTTATTAATTGTATTCCTTTTTAAATGTAATGTCATATTGCTGTGGACTGAGCTAATGAAACATACTCATATTACCAAAATAGGTATATTTCTTTTTGTACAACACATTCTATCGAAACTGTCTGCTAAAGACATTGTGTTAAAGACCCTTCATAGAGCTTTATAAAGAATATCTCAGCTACTCCAACATTTCTATTACATGATCATTAAAATGCCCAAGAGAACTAAACAATATAGTGTGGATCCAGTTATCATATAAGACTTTAGAAATATTATTAATTCCTGCCACTGATTTATGTTAATACTAATGCTAGATTACATGCTATGGCTACTAAACTGCCACTGAATACCAATTCACACAAAGACAGTCTCTGTCCTCTCTGTGAAAGCTGCACTCTTCTGTTATAATGAGAACCTGAATTATTTATCTCTCTTTATCCTACAATAGTTCACTTGACCACAATCACTTTTTCCCCCCTGTTTCTACCACACATAAATGCATGTAAACATGACATAATAACAACTCCTATCTTTGCCTGTTTCAGCCACATGAGATCAGTCAGAGGATGGAAGCAGAAGAATTGCCCAGTGCTGAGCAGGAACAGGGTATGAGGTTGCCTAAATGACACCCTTACCTGAGTGGTCTTCAGTATTTTTAAATGCAGGTCCAGTGTAAATCACAAACTGAGCAATACAGAAGACTTCTTTGCTGATGGTTTCCACTGCTGGCAGCTTGTCTCAGGTGCCCACTGCTTTTTGCAGCTCTAGCTGGGTGTGAACAGCTCCTCCGCAGCACGTGCACAGGCTCTGCTCACTCTGAATGAAATTCCAGGCAAAGCCAGCAGCATGGGCAGGATCAGCTACTGGTCTATTTTGGATATTCATGCGAGAAATCAATTGCGGAATATTCTGAGTCACAAAATATTCTGAGTTGGAAGGCACCCACAAAGACCATTGAGTCCAGCTTTTAAGTGAGTGGCCCATACAGGGATCAAACCCACAACCATGTCATTATTGGCACCATGCTCTAACCAACTGAGCTAATCTTATTTTTCATATTTTTCCTAATCAAGAACAGAGATGTGGCCAAAGCTCTTTGACATGAGGGGTGAGTACTGCATCCACAATGTTGCTGAGCAGTCCATGGCGTTTCTGGGGCAGTACTTTTAATCTGTCTGTAACACCTGTTCTGTAGTCTTTAGTGCTGCGTTTATGCACTATTGGTCAGAATGCATTTTGCTCCCTTCATATGCGGCATACATAAGTTGAATTCCATCTGTGATATTTATATGTTGCAGCCTCACTACTTGCTGTCTCACTCCACACTTTGACTGGCCTTAGCTCATCCAGAGGGTAGGAATCCAGCTCTGCTGAATTAGTTCTGAGAATCCTTCTAGAGAGTTCTTTGGGGAGGATCTGTTTTCCTGTTTCCAAAATAAAGAAGCTCACACTGCAACTAGGACATTATTCCAGCAGTAGGACACCAACACATCTCACCAGTTCTTCCATATTTTTTGCAAGCTGCAGTGAAAAGGATGTTCTTGGTCATGGCAGCCATCCTACAACTGTCAATGTGGAGGCATGCAGATTCCCACGGTGCCCTTACTGCTCTGTGACCCAGGCTCCAAGCAGAGTTCACAACTGCATGTTTCTTGCCTTAAGGAGTGGCAGAATGCCATTTTACCTGGAGGCAGGAAGGGTAGGAACTTGATCTGAGCTGCTAAGAATCCATAACGGCAACAAAGTAGCATGCTGTAAATGGTGGATGGTCACCTACAGAAAGAGCAAAAAAAAAACATTCATGGAAATTTGAACCACATCTCAGCTGGTGAGGAAGATGACTATTGTTATTCTCAGGAAATGCTGAGGAACGGGTAGAAAAGGTTATTTAGAAATGTACAACCCAAATTATTTTTGCTAGACAATTTGAAATGGGAATAATGGAAAACAGAGAGATAGTTCACACGGCAGCGTGTGCCATTTGGAAGACTCTGGTACTCTGCTAACTGTGGGTATCAGATGCACAAAGCTTGGACTCTATCAGGACTATTAGAGGACCTATAGCAAAATTTTCTGTATTCTTGACCTCTCAGTTATGAATTAGTTGAGAGGCATATTTTTCCACTGTTGTTCACTGTGCTGTTTCGCTATCAGTGCCACTCAACTTATACAACATCCCATGATGTGTTTTTCCACAGCCTTTGCTTGTCCAAGGCTCTGCAAGTGCCTCAGTTGTCCTGGCAGGTAAACTAATCAAGGTCAACAGAACCATCATGTTAACCACTATCCATCTTAGTGACTCTTTCGCTGCCAATTTCAGCCACCATCTAGAGCACATAAGTTTTTCAACAGGAAAAATCTGTGGAGTAGAAATAGAAGGGTGAGGTTTTTATCAACATCCCTTCCCCTCACTTCCTTTAAAGAGATTGATTAGGCAGAATCATTTGTGAGTAAGTATGACTGTGTGGATGTCTGAAACCACAGAAGTGGGTATATGTGTGTTATTAAAAGCCAGGGTCACTGTAAGGACTTGAATCTCAACAAGAACTCTTGTGGTGAGCTCCGAAATACTTCTTTCACTGGAAGGATGTGAGCAGGGTGTTTGCTGTTGGGACACAAGAGAGGGAACCTCAGAGTCTAACTGTGGAATCTGAAGATGGAGACTCTGTTTGGCTGTGCTGCTTGACCTACACTAGCTCTATCTTCCCTTCTTCCTGCATCTGGTTTTCTTTGCACACATTTTGGTAAGCTAGGGATGTCTGCTGGCTAACGACCTGCAGGCTCCTGAAACTGAAAGGGAGGGGAGAAGGACACCGCTGACAGGGGCAGAAATGAATGAGGAGGGAGGAACAGAAGTGGCCCACAAACAGTATGGGCTCTTGAGCCTGTATGCATGGAGAGCTTTGGAAGCAATGTTGACCATATACTGTGAACCAACTCTCTTTTTTAACCAAGAAAGCCCAGCCCAGCACTATTCAGTGATGTTATTGATATGGTGCCTCAGAGGCGGACTCTGAATTCTAATTAGTTGTAATAATTAGTAAAGTTCCGTACCCCAAAGATGGTATTCTAATTTAGGAAAATATAAGGTCAGATTTTAGGTATTATAAATTAATCTAACTCCAAACCCTTCAGTACCACACTATAATTTGTATATCTGATATACTGGTTATGGTTGCAGTGGCTACCATGACAAACCATTTTTCTTTTGGGGAGCAAAGGTGTAGAGGTAGACTTGAATCTTTTATGGCAGTCTAAACCTAGAGTAATTCTATTGAGTTTGAAGGATTTACACCACATTGACAGTGTAAGAAATGAGGTCAGAACCAAGACAGTAAAGCAGTGCCATTTAGCATCTATCAGAGTTGATGAGGACTTACTTTGTAATATTTAAAACCATGGATATTTTGGTCAGATAGGGAAATGCACCTTCAGAGTCCAATTTAACAAAGTCTAATTTCATAAACTGAAGCCTTGTTCTCCTAATCTGAGTGACTTTAGATACATATGGGAATATCAAAACATGATTGCCCTGAAACTCAATCTTCTTCTTTTTAATTAAAGAAAGAATCCTATCTTGGTCACCTGAGAATCTGAAAGATAGTCTAAGTATTTGACACTCAGAAAAAATTTTAACAGATAAATTAGGATGACAAGAGACAAAAACTACCATCAACAGTAAAAGTAAATTTAAAATAAAACTAAAGATGCTCTAATGATTTAGAAAAAAAGGCTAATCAATCCTGATCTTAAAATTCTTCCTTCAAGCCCAAAATAAATGTGTTGCAAGAATTAATTTAAGTTATAGAAAGTCGTGACTAGATCTCAACTGTTGTAAATCAGCGAAGTTCCACTGATTTCAATGGAGCTGCACTAAGATAGGTTAGATAAGAATCTGACCCTCAATTGCTTTGTAATTTTTTTTCCTATCAACAATCAAAATACAGTTTTTATGTTACTATAGAATCATAGAGTCCTAGAATGGTTTGTGTGGGAAGGGACCCTTGAAGGTCATCTGGTACAACCTCCCTGCAATGAGAAGGCATCTTTAATTAGCTCAGGTCACCCTGGGCCCTGTTCAACCTGACCTTATTCAAGGTCAGGTTTTCAGGGATGGGGGCATCTATAAATCTGTTCCAGTGTTTCACCACCTTCATCATACGAAACATCTTCCTTATAACTACTTTGAATCTCCCCTTCTTGAGGTTAAAACCATCACCCCTTGCCCTATAGCAACAGGCCCTGCTAAAAAGTATGTTCTGCTCTTTCTTATACATCTCCCTTAGGTACAGAAAAGCTGCAAGAAGATCTCCCTGGAGCCTTCTCTTCACCAGGCTGCTCTACTTCAGTTGTCTCAGTCTTTCCTTACAGGAGAGATGTTCNAATGAGAAGGCATCTTTAATTAGCTCAGGTCACCCTGGGCCCTGTTCAACCTGACCTTATTCAAGGTCAGGTTTTCAGGGATGGGGGCATCTATAAATCTGTTCCAGTGTTTCACCACCTTCATCATACGAAACATCTTCCTTATAACTACTTTGAATCTCCCCTTCTTGAGGTTAAAACCATCACCCCTTGCCCTATAGCAACAGGCCCTGCTAAAAAGCATGTTCTGCTCTTTCTTATACATCTCCCTTAGGTACAGAAAAGCTGCAAGAAGATCTCCCTGGAGCCTTCTCTTCAACAGGCTGCTCTACTTCAGATGTCTCAGTCTTTCCTTACAGGAGAGATGTTCCAGCCCTCTAATCGTTTTGTGGGCAGGGTCTCATCACAGTGGAGTAGAGAGGGAGAATCACCTCCCTCAATCTGCTGGCCACACTTCTTTCAATGCAGCCCAGGGCATCATTGGTTTCCTGAGTTGCAAGCACATCTTGCCAGCTCCTGTCCAGCTTGTCATCGATCTTAAGACCTTGCTGTTCCTCAGTCATAACCTGGTGGTTTTTTTGTACCAGATCTCTCAGTTTCTCTGTTTTAACAGTTTTAGAAGTAAGAAAAATCTTTGAGAAAACACTTTATTTAAATCAAATTCTACAACCTTGGCAAAGCATGTGTCTTTTACAACACATTGCACCACCTTCTTCTGACTTTGAAGGAAGAACTAGGCAATGGTAAAGGATTAATCTCCTGGCATAATTTTTCTGGTGTCATTCAGGCTAACATACATAGGAATGCACATGCAGTTACATATCCTATATTGCCTGACAGGCTTTTGTTAGAAAAGTTTTACTGAGCACATCCTGCTTTTCCATTTTTAAAGTATGTTCATCCCCAAGAATGTTGTATTGAAAAAATAGAAATTGAATACAGCTGAGATAAATAGATCACACTAATACTAACACTCCTCTGATCCCTGCAGGCAAAAGCTGAAAAAGCTTTTCAGGCTCTGGGCTGATTCTGTGAGTGCTGTGCAGACACTTGTGCTTCCAAACACCAATGATTGGTGCAGACTGCAATTCCTCAAGTGGTCCTTCAGTGCCAGGACTGGAGTTCTGGGCAGTGCTGGCAAAATTTCCTCCACAGCCAAAGAGTGAACAAGGTGGGGGATTCAAGGTCTGCTTTTCCCACCAGATAAATTCCCTGAACTGCTGTGCTTCATGGCCACATAAACACCTGGCTAAGCAAAGCATTGCAATGACGTGGAGCTGGAAATGAGTAGTCAAGGGGCTGGAGGGTCAAGAGCTACCTAAGGCCATCTAAATAACACCAAATTTGTCACCAAATAAGAAGCCACACAATCTGCTACACAATCTGCTGCACCATACCACACTAAACTTTCAAGAGCCGTTCCACAGCCTGAATTACAGACGAGAAGCAAACAGGAAGCACAGACAAATGGTGGAGCTCTGGCATCCCATGCCAAACCAATTAAGCAGTCAGGCCCATCGGTAAAATTGTCTGGAAAGAAAACAGCTTTGTGCCCTTCCTGAGTACAGCACAAAGAGAACTGGGAATACTGCAGGGCTGGAAGGAGACCCAAGCCAACCAACAAATTGCAGTGTGGTAGCTACACTAAGTTCTGTCCCCTCAGTGCCCTTACTTTTACAGGTGTAGAGGTCCCCAGATCACTTCCTAATAACTTGTCACTGGATGCAATGACATATAGTTTTTCTCTCATTGACAGTGAAGCTTTTAAAACTTAGGCATATAGATATGCAATCCTATTTTGTGCTGTATTCTTTTCCATTTTGAAGTCTGGTTTATGGTCATAGCAATAGTAGGAAAAAGATAGAACAGCCCTTATATTTTAACCATCAGGTTGCCATTGTGAACATTAAATAGCATCCTGAATGCTTCAAAATAAAAAGCACCAGCAAATATTTAATGCTATACAAAAATT